>CAVNYN010223407.1:0-52083 GCA_963692815.1 Nyctanthes arbor-tristis | reverse complement strand
CCAAACAAAATACAATTCTTAGTCACATATTATTAAACTACATGGATTAAGAGATTAATTTTTATGCTCATGCTACCATGGAGTAACATGTGTAACCTAGACCCTAACTTCTAAGTAATACAACAATTACTCGAATATGACAAACAAACTAGGAAACTGAAAACACGTACATATGGATATTCTTATTAACCCGCAGATATGGACCCATTAACTAACTGTGAAAGGTAGTGGTTTTCTCTGATGATTCATCTTCAGACATAATTTCTTTAGCAAAGTCCCATAGCCTCTTAGCTCCAACCCTGCAATAAATAACTAAATCTTTTAGAAGATAACCTAACATGTACATTTTTAATTTCTTAATATAAAATAAATAAAGCTATAGACTAAATACATAAATCAACAACTGGAAATTAAGGATACACTTTCGAACATGAACAAAGCAACAAAAGCTCAGCTTGTTACCTGGGATTTCTCATGTTTTTTGGGATTACACAAATCTTTTGACATCATCACAATCTCAAGCTCAAGCTCCTTCAAAAAAAACCAGAGAACTAAATATAAGCTCTACACTTCTAAATTTTTCTAACGACATTGCTATAGAGGCATGATAAATACAGGCATGACAAAGGGGGAAAAGAATCAAAATAGGAGAAGAAATGATATTAGACGAACCGGCTTCGTTTCATAGAGGGGGAACGAAGAGGAAGATCCTCTGTTCACTTTTGATGCATGCATGTTATCCCAAAAAAAAAAGAAAAAAAAATTATCATTCTGTTAAAGCTACAACTATGAGAAGAGACACATGACTTTTCTGAATTGTTCAAACCATCAATCAAACATGTGTTTAAGAGTGGTTAAGATCAATATATAACCGCTATTTTTCCATGATCCTTTTACACAAATGTGATTCACACTTCCAACCACAATAGTTCCAATAAGCCTAAACTTCAACTAGATGTCAAATATGGGCATCATAGAAAATAAACTGAAATTATTGTATCATCAAGTGACGTTTATCTATTTATTTTTTTCATTTACTTTTATTTTTTTCTAAACTAAACCTTGATGTCAAGAGTGGGCATTACAGATGATAAACTAAAATTATTGTTTAATCAAGTGAAGTTTATCTATTTATTTGTTTCTATTACAGATAATAAGCTTAAATTGTTTTGTCCACTTTGTTTATTATGCTTATAACAAAAACAAAATACATGAACAACCAAGAAATAAAGACCTCATGCTTCACTATTCACTTATACTTAAAGGAACCCGCAATTGAAGTACTTCTCAATGAACAACGTTACCACTATTAATCAATTTACAATTATCGGAAATGAACAACCGTTCTTAAATAACCATAATGAAAATAAATTTAAAAAAAAGAACAAAGCTGATAGCATAAACAAAAGAAAGAGTTGAGGATCAATTTTTGAAAGAAAAATGAGAGAGAAGGCTGAGACATCTCTTATAGAATTTCAGATTGCAGTATTTCCGAATCTGCAATAGGCAGTGGTTTTCCCATATAACTAAAAAACTTTGATTGACTTGAGACGGAATTATGCAACAATCAGCTTTCTCACCTTCAACCCATCGAGTTGACTGAGTGTGGTTTGGGCAAAGGAGATACGGTTTGGTATTAAACCCACCAAAAAAAAAAACGAAACAAAACAAAACATACTATTAAATAGAATTCAATCCAAGATTGAGCATTCGTAAAAGGAACACATGGATTCAACGAATATCACTTACATTTAGGTGAAGAATCAGATAATATTCTGAGCGGATGGTTTGTGACTGAGCGAAACCCACTAACGAGAGATGAACCCGAGATTAAGAGCAGAGGAAATTAGGGCATAGAAGAAGAATCTCATTTTCAAGCAGGGGTTTGGGAAACTAGGGCAGAGAGTTCACCTTGAAGAATCCGATGATTGGGTAGGGAATAGGGATGCTCAGGTTTTGATTTTGGGCAAAATTTTAGAGCGATATATAGGGTTTATGTTTTCCCGGGTTTATTTTTATTTTTGTTTTTTGATGTACTTTTCCGGGTTTATTTTGGTAAGAGGAGTTTCGTCTTTAGCACTTTATTATTTATTTACCACGGAAAAAACAACCGTAGTCAATAATTAGATCAAGTACCATACTCTTAGTAATTGCCGTCGTTTATACTCATTTGAGTGTATATACCATGAACATCTTTACCACAGTTCAAATGCCGTGGGTAAAAGATTTTAAACTACGGCTTTCCTTGCCGCTATAAACACTTCGTGATAAAAAAGCTAATTTTCCCCTAGTGTATTGTTTACCTTATTGTAGAAAATAATGTTAATAGATGTTGGATTTACTTTCGCCCCCAATCAATTAATAGGGGCATTTTTATTATCCCTAATTATCACTAATAGGGGACAAACTTATTTCCATCCCTATTAATTATTAGGGGCTTTTTTATTTGTCTCAATTATTGTAAATAGAGACTAAACATACTTCTACCCCTAATTCATTATTAGTAGGGGCATTTCTTTTATTTTGCCCCTAATTGAGTGCCTCTAATACTCTCAAAGTTAATAGTGTCAATCAATTATCTTTTGATGATACGGATTTAGCAGGCATTGCAAATTTTGACATTAAGTGTATGTTGGTCGACACTGGAAGCGCGGCCAATGTATTGAGCTGGGTAGCATTTACTGCCTTGAAAATTTTAGAAGCCTTGCTGAGTCCTTACATACTCCATTACAAGGATTCGGGAGAGGGATGCCAATTTCATACTTATCAATGGGGAATTATTTAAGAAATGAGTCACTATGCCTTATCTACGATGTATTTAATTTTTATTGGTCATGATACATGGTCCTAATCATAGAATTAAAAGGCAAGGTTAAATCCCACCTCAAGACCCGCCTTTACAACTCGACATGATTCAAGCCTCAAGACACTAGTTTGAGTCACTTTATGCCGAGACTTACGCAGTTTGAGGCACTTTATGCTGAGACTTATGCCTCTGATATTAAAAGGTGTAAGATGTACCATGTAGGAGATGTGTCTAAATTTTTCTCTCCTGACATGAAAAAGGGTAGATGTATATCTTATATTGTAAATCTTAGGTGGCGAGATGTTTGTGATTTATTGGTCAGATGTACCACATAGGATATACAAACACTACACGTAAATTTCTTTCAACGAGTACCCATGATCGTACTAGATATCATATAATCTTATACGATACAATCAACCGATTATATGTTGTTTTTACCATTTTAAATATTTTTAACTTTAAAAATTAATTTTGAATTACTAATTTCATAGGAATTTGTGATGCTATTTAACATAATCTGAAAATTTTTAATATATGATAAAATAATTTTCTGCGATTGCGTAGTGATGCCAAATCGATCTCAAGTGTTGCTTCGATTCATCACCGTCCCTCATTCCTGAAAAAGAAATTGACAGGACTCACTTCCCGGAATAAACTCGAGTGTGAGAATTAGAATTTGCAATCATATGTACAAGAGAAAGAAGAATGAAAAATCCATCGTTCACGATATCCCATTCATCTCCTTTTTATAGCTCACAATCCTCATATGGTTGTTATAGAACATTAATACCACTTAATGTGTTTAATGGGTCAGTATTAATGCATTAATAAATGGTTATAATTGATTTAAGTAACAACAAAGGATTTATCACATTGCTTAAGGTAATATCGTGGCTCAATGTGCTATTTGATTACACCGTTAAGCGATGCACTGTTCACATCATTGAGTGATATGATCAAGTATCAATTGTCCCCCTCAAACGAGTCAAAATGGATGTTTTGACTATTATTAACTTTGTTAGTTGAACTATATTTATTTTGCCTTGGATTTGATGGTTTTTGGATGATATCGTATCATCATCTCTTTTATTGTTGAAATTGTAGATCAAACTAATGTGTGATCTATAATTACCCATTGTAGATCACAAAAATCTGTAATAAGTAATTGTAGATCAAGCTATTGTCTGATCTGTAATTACTCATTATACATGGTAAAGAACTATAACAAGTAATTGCAGATCAAAATGATATGTGATCTATAATCATGCGATGTCATGAGTAATTTGAAATTACTCAGGAGATTGTAGATCGTCTATGTTAATGATTTGTAATCATGTGATGTAATGAATAATTGTAGATCTCCGTGAAGGGGGTTGAAATTACTCGCTAGCATTGTAGATCATTTTTCAGAATTATTTGTAATCATGTGATGTAATGAATACTTGTAGATCTTTACCAAGGGAGCTGAAATTACTCATCAGTATATATTGATTGTAGATCTTTTTTCAGAATGATATGTAATTATGCGATGTGATGAATAATTGTGGATCTCCGTGAAGGGGCTGAAGTTACGCGCTAGCATTGTAGATCATTTTTCAGAATTATTTGTAATCATGCGATGTAATGAATACTTGTAGATCTCTACCAAGGGAGCTGAAATTACTCATCAGTATATATTGATTGTAGATCTTTTTTCAGAATGATATGTAATTATGCGATGTGATGACTAATTGTAGATCTCCAGGAAGGGAGCTGAAATTACTCATCAGCATATAAATAATGATTGTAAATATTTTTTTGGAATGATCTGTAATCGTGTGATGTAATGAGTGTTTGTAGATCGCTTTGGTGGCAATCTATGATGACTCATTGTAGATCATAGATAGGGAACGATGATCTGTAATGAGTGATTACAGATTGCTTAAGGCGGTAATCTGTAATGACTCATTGTAGATCGTAAACGATGGGCATCGATTAACATTGTGATAGAGAACACACTTTGATTCCAAGCAGCGAGAATTGTCTTCTAGATAAGAGTATATAGCTCCAAGTACTCATATTAAGACCTACAAAGAATTCACAAACTATGATTTATATCTCAATATGATACTTCTATAATCAAGTGCCTAGACAAAGTCTCATATAGCTGACAAATCACGCAATCCTCTAGTCACCATCATCCATTGCTTGCTATTTTTTGAACTTTGAAATAAAAAACAACGATTTCAAGAAATTTATGAAATTCAATATTGAAGGAATTTTGGCATAGCTATTTTGAAATCATTCCCACAGACGGCGCCAATTGATGCCAAATTGACCTCAAGTGTTTCTTTGATTCATCACCTTCACTCATTCTTGAAAAAGAAATTGACGTGACTCACTCCCCGGAATAAACTCCAGTGTGAGAATTAGTATTTGCAATAATATATATGAGAGAAAGAAGAATGGAAAACCCATCCTTCACGATATCCCGTTCATCTTCTTTTTGTAGCTCACAATCCTCATATGGTTGTTATAGAACATTAATACCATTTAATGTGTTTAATGGGTGAGTATTAATGCATTAATAAGCTATTAAAATTGATTTAAGTAACAGCAAATGATTTATCACATCGCTTCGCAACGTAGTGCGATCTAAGGTATTTTCATTGCTTAATGTGCTTTTGATTACACCATTAAGTGATGCACTGATCATACCGTTGAGTGATATGATCCAGTATCAGTTAGTTTTATACACATAGATACATGACATGTACCAATTGGCTGCCTCACGAATGTAAATGAATATATATTGAATGGTTAATCTCAAGTTTCTTTGCAATTAAATTTTTTTTAAAGATGTTACAATCCTTGATTCAATCCAACCTAATCTTATAGTCCCTCTTAAGTCGTCTTTTTTTTTTTTTAAAGTGACCCCATTGTTAGCATATTTGACTAACCTAATCTGAATAATTTTAATATTATAACTAGTTTTTTTCATCGTGCGTTGCGCGGGTAGAGTTATAGTATACATTCATATAAAATTGATGTAAGTGTGTTTTTTAGGTATTATGTTTCAAATAAAGTACAATATACCACTACATTGTATAAAATTATGAATCAATATGTGAAATTACAAATCACTACTGGGTATTTATTTGTAGTAAAATGCTTGAGTATTGAGCATAATTTGGTTGCATAACTGAGTCTATAATTTTGGATCTTCTGCAAACACATCATGTAAGTTCACACGTCTAATCTATCTAAAGTTGTAATAATTAGTAGTCAAATGATTGAATTACAATCAACTATTATAACCATGAGTCTAGCATCTCATCAGTGCATTACACAAGAAACTAATTTTAAAAAAAAAATCAATAATAATGAACAGATACTTGCCATCAGATTCGCATAACAATTAGTAAATATACAATTTGATTTTAGTATTTGACTCGTTAAATTAATGTTTTATTAATAATATATTAATAGTTACCCTTTTATGTACTTGATTAATGCTTTACTATATTTTACTTTTAAATCATCCATCTTATTTAATATTATTAGTTAACAGCCTAAGAATACGTATCAGGCATGTACATAGCCGTATTCGCTCGATATCTATTCAGATAAAATTTTTCATAGTCATAAGAAAATACACTAGACATATACCTTTTAATCGGATAATACCTTGTTTCCTCACATATCCTTTTAACTGGGTGATATTTCATTTTATTTTTGTACAAGTACCCATCATATCAAGTTGTTATTTTTAGTTTAGCAATTAACAAATGTAATCCTTAAAAAAGTAACATAATTTTATAATGACAATAGTTAGAAGTGTAATAATTATATTTATAAATAAAATATTAATATGACAAAATTTTTCATCCAAAATTGATATGTTAATAGTTACATTTGAAATTAATTATTTCATTTTATTTTATATATATTTGAAAAAGTTTCTAGTATTTTAGGATTATCTGCAAAATAGAAGTATACTATGGTACAATTTTAATTTTCATAAATATTAAAAAAATGCAATTAATAATGTTGGAAATGTAAAATTTAATATCATATATCCGTAATATACCACTTTATTTATTAAATATTCCATTTTAAATAACACTATTTTATAGATTAAAATGCACATTAAATAGGGTTATAAAAGAAAATTAATATTCCAACTACTTTTTAAATAATAGAGTGGACTGTATTTTAAGATAGATCAAAAAAGAAAAAGTGGGCCAATTTTATGAGACAGATATGGTATGAAAATAATTAAATTTGTGCAATTAATAATTAGGAAAATTTTGTAAAATAATATAATGAATTTAATTCAACTTTAGATTTTTTTTATTAGTACGGAAATCAAGGAAAGATTTGACGAATATTTTTAAACATACTGCTTAAATACATGTTTAATGTTTTATTATAATTTACTTTTTAAATCATGTTACTTATTTAATATTATTAGTTATCAATTTAACATTGCGTATCAAACGTGTACCATAGTATATGTACCCGCTTGATATCGATTTAGATAAAAATTCCATACCCATGAGGTTATATCCACTCAACATACTCTTTTAATCATATAATAATAATACCTCATTTTATTATGTATTATCTAACAAATAAACAATAAAATCCTTAAAAAATGTTGCATAATTTCAGAATAATGATTCTACCATGATACATGTCACGCCCCTGGTCATATTATCCAATATTATTGTGTTTCTTGTATTCATTCACGGAAACTCTCATTTTATATTTTATATTTGTACTAATAACGAGGGATGAGACGTACAAAACTAGCAAGTTATTTATTTTTAAAGAATCATTATGATGTTATTATATAGTTTTATAAACTCTTCTTTGAGTTAGGAAATCCGAAATAACCTTATAGTTAATTACCAAATTTCTTTGCAAAGTTAGAAATACTTGTAGACCTTTTTCATTATAATTAAGTTCACGATAAGATGTAAGTTCACAATAAGATGTAAAGGACACACTATGACAATAAGTAAATTTCATTGTATAACTGGCACAATTAAGTGATTGGAAAGCCTTTATATTGAAAACAGGCTTCCATTCGACACAAAAGTTGCCCTTTCATTTTCCTTTACCTACTGCAAGCTCCATATATGTATACTTATAAGTTTACATATATTCTCATGAACATATATTTAGTCATTATTAGTTAATATCCTTCTTTCTTTATACTACTAAACTAAGAGAAAAACATAGGGCGATCCGTTGTAAATTTATCAGTATAAAGGTGAGCATGAGAATAAGAACAAAAGATGTTGAGTTCATAGGTTATCCCTAAATACATTAATAACCAAGGGGCATCTTCGTAGTAGCTCCACAAATCCGTTTCCACTACATGCAAAATTCTACTTCCGTCCGCGGACATACTCCAATTCTCGGCTTGCCTTTCATACACGTTGCGATTGAACATCTACAAAATGGTAGGAAATGGAGTGAGTACAACATACTCAGTGAGTAACATAATCTTTTGATTAACCTCTTTTATACAAGAAATCCTTTTTAACCATAAGTTCAAAAAAACATAGAATGTACAAACCTTTGAATGTGCAAGTGGGCCCAAATCACTAGTTAAACTACTACCCGTAGCATGTATGCATGTTATCCAATGTGAATACAATCATGGCCATATATGTTCAAGTGGGTCCACATCCAAATCCGGTTGACCCCTACTAGAATTTCAAATTAAATGCAATACAAATACAAAGCAATATACCATACTAATCATCGTCTATCTTGGAATCATTAGATGGCTCCTAGTATGGAATAAAACAAAGTAAAGCCAATACAAGATGGGTAGAACATCAACTAGTTATTCAAATGTAATAAATCAATTTTTCTTGACATTACAATGTATTAAAATCCGTGTTCATATTAAAACTCATAAATGCTCAAGGGAATCAAAACAGTTGTTACTCACATCTTTATCTTGTTTTTCTCCAAAAATTCTTTGCGTAATCCTAAGTGGAAAAGTACCTTCAAAACCTTGATATTTCTCAATCAAATTGGTGTTTCAAGTTAGATTCTTCCTATTTATGAAGAGGGGCCTTTTTCAAGTCCAAAGTGAGTGTTTTGGTGAGTTATAGTTGTGTTCTATTGTGCTTTCTATTTATGAACGAATTTCTTAGTTACTTTAGGAAAAATCTCCAATTCCACCTATGAAAATCAAGCCAATTGTCCCTAGATAATTTTGAGAATAGCCAATAAAAATGAGCACAATTGTAAACTTAGGAACTTTTCCAATAAGGACTATGCCAAGTGTTTCTTAGTTTTTTTTTTTTTTTCACGTGATTATTTTCTAAGGTATACAAATGGCTCCTTATGGTTCATTTATTTATTACTCACGGAGTCCCCTTACTTAATGTGATCTTACAATTAGGTTATTATGTTTTGAGTCACACTAAACAAATACCACATTTTTATTTTAGGCATCAACAATAATCTTTTAACCCTATGACATAAAGATGCAAATTTGAGTAATTATTCAATCATCGTCAAAATAACGACTATGTCACTCTTAAAATTTTGCGGAACATTACAATACATGTATCTGCTCGATATTCATTCATATAAAAAATTTCATTGTACATATAAAAATATCTAAATTACGGACATAAATTAAGAATATATATATATATAAAAGATTTTACCGTTCAATTAGAGAAAAATTATGGTGTTATTCAAAATGTATTATAAAACAATCTGATAAGATTGTGTTGTGGATTTTAGAATATGAGGAATTTTAGGTAGAACTAAGTTCTAATCAAAGAAAAGAATTTGAGGATTTCCATCAAAATGGTAAGGGAGGGATATATGTTAGTTAAGGAAGTATTAAATAGAATGCAAGATAAATTGGCTACAAAGATTTAATTAGATAATAATAGAAGGGATAAAGATTTTACATACTACAATTTATTTATTTTGTAACTATGAGCAAACAATAAAGCGTGATTTTTGTAGAAATTCTTGAGTCTCAAGAATATAAACTTGAAGATAGCAATACAAAAATCATATTCATCTTCTCAATTGGGCTAATTAATATTAGAAGAAGTTAATTGTACAAAGTAAAGGAAATTTTTATTTTCAATTCTTATAGCTTTTTATTATAATAAAAATTAAAATAGATTGATTACGGTTTTTCTGGTGCACGTAGAGGGAAGAAGTTAGGAGGGGAGAAACATTTATGATTGTTAAAAATGAGATAATTATTTGTATCATTTTAATTTTGGCCATTTTAGTATATTTGAAAAATTGGTGAGATTAATAAAAAAATAGTGTCAATATAATTAGCTTTTAGGTATATATATGTGATTAATAATAATATTTTCTTTAAGTGAAAACATGCGAGAGTAGTAATATATAAATGAAAATTGTTAACAAATAAAAGAGTTGTCATAATGATTTATAAGCATGATATTCTTAATATGTAGGTCATGAGTTCAATTCTTCACTATTATATTTGTAAGAATTTTTTTATTAAAAGTGACAGTTGGTGTGGTATGACATTATAAGCAATTGTGTTAGATAGAACTTTAAGCAGAGAAACATTTTCTAATTACGTCAGATGAAATTGCAATTGTGCTAGACAAACTATCATTTCATATATATATATATATATATATATACTAGTTTAACACCTGTGCGTTGCACGGGTAGCAAACTGGTAAAAAAGATAAAAAGGGGAATGTTAGATAGATGCGAACTTTTTTCACCTATGGTTAAGAGATTGAAACATGTTAATAGCTCGGGTAAAATATGGTAAATATATAGAATTAAAACTGAGAAAGTTAAGATCATGTAAAATATGAATTATATTTTAAAGGCAAAAAATATTGTACATATACTTTGTCTTTAAATATAAGGACTAAAACGAAGTCTAAAATCATGATACGCTTGCAAGTAGAGAATTAAGTAATATAGACCAGAATATTAAAATAAACACCATACTATTACATGTATACGGTCTAACTACAAAACACAAAGTGATAGAATATTACATTGATTTAATTTAAAGTTATTCCACCTTCAGAGTCGAGGAAAATTGTACTATATTGTTACACTCTATAAAATATAAGTTTTTCCTTTTTTACTTTTTTTTTTTTGAAATACACAACAAGGATGGAGGGGTGGGGTTGAGCAGATGCGGTTCGAACTCAAGATCTCTTTTCTGAAAGGTAAGTATCAATTTACTGTACTATAATTTGAACCACATGAAATGTAAGTTTTTATCACACAATTTATTAAAGAGAAGTGGATCAATAAAACTCATAACATGGAACGAATAGTTATAATATTAATGATGAATGATGAATGAAGGACTTTGTAACCAATTTATAAACACCAATACAATTAGACTGCTCAAAAAGAGTAATCACAATTATTAAAAATAAAGAAAGAGTACTTGACCCAAGCCCGCTCCGTTGTCATTTCTAGAAGGGAATAGGTTTCAACGTCAAAGAATAAAAGAAAAATCACAAAGACGAATAAAAAAATTGTATTGACACATTAAAGATCTCTTCATAATTAAATTGGTATGTAACCTTCTTACTTGTATGCATTTAACTCCTAAAGTATTAATATATAACACATTTATTTTACCTGTAAGATACAAAGGTGTTTTAAAAAAAATCATAGATCTTATGAATAATTGACATACAGAAAGAAATTCGAATGTCGCCTAAAGCTACGATAGAAAAAATATAATCGCGTGCAATTATTATTCATTAAGGCAAATAAAATTGAAAATAGGAGCCCATAAATAATTGTTATGACAATAAAAGTATTTCAATGTAGATATATAGTTTACTAACATCTAGTGAAAATAATAGATGAAGTGAAATATAGTTACCACATAGCTAAAGTACTCGAAGCATATGCAGGTCGCAAAAAAAAAAATGTGTTCTTTAAAATAGGATTAAATGTGAAGTCTTACTCCAAACTCGGAGCCCTATCTGTTTTCCTAGAAAATTGCAACTAAATGTTGCAATTGGATTTTATTTTTGGCTGGAAACAGATTTTACATTCGTGAATTCATCGACAATGGTAAATGAATCAATTATTCAGTATGACTGACATATTTCCTGCTCCGTCGAGTCTCTTGTGTGGTCTCCAATTTTTCAGCACGTGTTTTATTCTTTTATATTGTAGTTTTAGATTTTTTAATTTTATTATGTCTATTTAATCTAAACTAGTTAAGATAGATAATCTAGATGGGCTTTAAAAAATTACTATCTCGTAAAAGGGGGAATTATTGAGAAAATGTATCCTAATCTAATTATATAAACTGATGTCTAAAAAGAAATACATCCTAAAAGAAAAAAAAATAACCATTTGGAATATGATAAAAAGAATAACCATTCATTTTGGTATAACAAAGAGCAGTAAATGAATCAATAATTGCATTTGATTGTTATCTTTTCTATTTGGTCGAATCCACTTTAGTCACGTTTTTTATATTTTTATTTAAAATTATTCCAATTTATTTATAGGTGAATTATTGAGAAAGATTATCTCAATATAATATGTCCTTATACAAATAAAGAGATCACTAAAAATAAGATGTCGAATAATAATAGCAGTAGTAGTAATAATAGTAATAATAATCATAATAATAATAACCATCATAATTGCGTGAAAAACCAATAGGGATACTAAAGAAAGTGGGCACGGTCTTTTGAGAGTTTTATGCTAATAGAAATACATAGTGGTGTCTATTGGAAGTTCATTACTATATTGATTATTATTCTTCCAATATTGTGTTTAAGAAAATGTAAAGCATATTCGAAATGTAATACTCTCTCCGTTCCATAAAAATAGTCACATATCAATTTTCACATAGATTAAGAAAAGCCCAACTAATGTTATTGGAAAAGTAGAATTTATGAATATTTTTCCTAATATACCCCTACATTTAACTGTTATTTAAATTTATTAGTTTTTATTTGTTGATATCAATGCACATTAAATAAGGATATATAAGAAAATGTAAATACTAAATAATAAAAGTTGACTATAATATGGAACAAATAAAAAAGGAAATTGGGCATATTTTCATGGGACGGAGAGAATAGTAAATTGTGGGAAATATTTCACCCATGGTTTAGAAATTCAATGCATTAAGAACAAATTAGCTAATTCAAAGAAGTTAATTTTTAGGATTTGAAAAAATTAGTACACAATCATAAGATGTAACCAAACATAAAAAAACAAATGACTTAAAAATATCCCTTGCATAATGTTTCAAAATGATAACAAAACAAATATAGTAATCAATACTCCATATGAGAATTCCAACCCAACAATGAAAGGGGTATCCATCTGGTTCTTAATTTATAGACTCAACCCTAAGTAGCATCATGTAAAAACCGTAGCATCAATTAAACATACGCATGCATAGCAATACATTAATGAAATGAATAAATCAAACATAGTAATATATTATAGAAACAATCCCAAAAAGAATCAAAGAAATTATAATTCAAAATAAACAATCCAACAAAATAACATTAAAGTAGTGGAAAAAAAGGCCAAATTTTAAAACCATGTCAATATACATTAGTAATAATTAACCAATGGAACAAAAAGTGGGAAAAAAATCCAGCCTCTCAAAGTCAAGCATAAAGGAAAAAAAAAAGGTAATTTATAAAAGCATCAATTATTGAAGTAATTCAGACGCATCCTTCAATCCGTCAAAAGCTTAAGATATTAGAGGAAGACTGCCTGACAAATCCATATCCATCACCGCCAAACGATTATTTGTTGCACTCATCATTCGTCTCTTGAACCAAGTGTTAGCTGGACATGTGACTCTGTTGTTACTGACATAGTTCAATAACTAATAAAATTTTATTTTAAATTGATATACATTTTCACTAATGCATATCTATTTTCACCCCAGTAATAATGCATTATTAGAAGAATTATAATGCATTGGTCGACTAATAGCCCTTATACATTTTCACTAATGTAAACCCATTATTTACATTATTATGCGGGTATTCTCTGTCTCTTTACTTACATTATTATTTGGTTAACACAACCTTATAAAATTTCACCGTACGAAAAAAAAAATAAAAGAAAAGAAAAACAAACTTATAAATTTTCAATTGCAAAAGAAAAAAAAACTTATAAACTTTCATATTGTTTATTTTTACAAATAATATGATATTCACTAATACATATCTATTTTCACGTTACAGTAATTCTAATTTTACTAAATTTTAATAAACTTTCTTTTTGAGTGAAAATATTAATTGATATGCATTAGTGAAGATATAATAAAATTTGCTTTCAAAAGGGAAAAAAGAATTGGATAAATGGACAGATACGAGCATAATTGGAGACGATTTGATTGTGATTTCAAATTACTGAACCTCGATGAGGATAACTAACTTGAGAGATCGAAATCAATTAGGAAAACGATTTGAGTGGATGCCAGAAACGGAAACCTACCCTTTGGGGAGGAAATACTGGAGTTAAGTTTCATTTGAAAAAGATATATTCTTTAAGGAAAAGAATAAATATGGAAATAATAGTAATAGATTGAAGTGAAGGGATAAGTTGGATGAAAATTAAGGTGTAGAAAAGAGAGTAAGAATAATAAATATGGAAATGATAATGAACATGGAAATTGAGTAAGGCATGGGATAGGGATGCACCGCAAGAGTGCGGTATCTATAGACACCGTGGAAAAAGAGCGGGAAAAATGCGGTGTTTATAGAACCGCAACTCTTGATTTAGAGTATAATAGATATACTCACATATATATAGATTTGCTGCGATTGGGTAGTATAATTGAAGTCTTGAATCGAAATCTCAAGTTTTCTTTCTTTTTCCAACCTCGTGAATCTCAAATTTATTTATTTATTGAGAACCTCGTGAATCTCGTGCAGGTTGCACGTAATATTAAAACCATAACCTTGGAAGATGAAATATACATAGAATAATATTTTACATTACATACTTTCCCGCTATGAATGAAAATTTCATACCTGATACCTGAAACCCGCGGGAACCCGCCCTATTAAGTATTGGGACTAGTACGGGGTGAAAGTCTTCGCGCATGAATTCTTAAGGGGTCGGGGATTGGGAGTGGCCACCCAGACTTAAAAGGTTTTTTTTGATATATAAAAAATTTGATATAGACCATGAGCGAGTGAAAAATCGATCTCTAATCGTCAAAATTAAAGCAATTAGCCTTGACCACTTTGCCCAACATTTTTTTGGGTCAAATTCTTATATTTGCTAACTTTTATACTCTAATTCAAAATTTGAACTTTATGTATGATAATTTTTTGTTGAACTTGAAATTTTAGTTAATTTGTGGTTGAATGTTGTATTGTTGTTTCATTTTATATAATTTTGTTAACTATTAAGGGTATTCATAATTTGATAAGGTTGATCACTACTACAGAAAAGTCAATTAGGCTTCGGTCATAATCAACAATACGTGTCGTTTTCTACGTGGACGCATATGTAACAGACGTATATGCTAAGACCATAGGCGTCGGTTGTTTGTTGAAGCTCAAACTCAACAATAGGTGTCGGTTGTTAACTTAAAATTGACATCTAAAAAGATTATCAAATTAAATAATTGGACTTTATGAGTCGGTTGTATAGTAACAACCGACGCCTATTCTTAATTTTAGGCGTAGGTTGTATAGTAACAACCGACTCCTATTCTCTTTTTTTTTTTTTTTGGTCATTGAATCTCAGCAAGAATAATAATCACACTTATTCTTCTAAATGAGGTATTCGAATATTTTTATCTATGCAATAAATAAGATGTGGAAGAAAAATAGAAAATGCTCTACAAGCTTCAACTTAAAAAAACGAAATAATGGTTTTAAAGAAAATATATTTCACATCTAAATGACACACTACTAAAACTTTTCATTTCAAATTTATCTTCAAAGGAAACTAAACTTAAATTTAATGACAAAACATTTCGCAATAAATCACACACTTCTAGGTTGTTTCTCGAACTTGAACTTCTCATGATTGTTCTAGATGAACAAATCAGCCACTAGTTGTTTCCATTGTTGGGATTCTCCTCATCGCCGGCACCCTTCTCCTCACCGTTGAGTAGAATGAAAACTTTGAGTAGGGCTTTCATTTTCATAGAGCTAAAGGATGAAGAAGTAGTAGTTTCTATGGAGAAAATATGAAGAGAGTTATGGTTTTGAGAGATTAAGAGCCAGCCATATATTTTTACGCGTCTTGTAAAAGAGGAGATTTTATAAAAAAATGGACCACTATTGACGTCGGTTTTTATAGAGGAACTGACGTCCATTCCCAAAAAAAATTAAAAAATTTTGAAAAAAAAATTAAATTTTCACTATAGTCATCGGTTCCTGTGAAGGAACCGACTCCTAAAGTTTGAAATTCAAATTTAACGATTCATGAAATTTGAATTTCAAACTTTAGGAGTGAAGGAATCGACGCTTATAGTGAAAATTTAATTTTTCTAAATATTTTTTTTTCAAAATTTCATTAAATTTGAATTTCAAACTTTAAGCATCGGTTCCTCCATAGGAACCGACGCCTATAGTGAAAATTTAATTTTTTTAATATTTTTGTGCAAAATTATGAATTTCAAACGATAGGTGTTGGTTAGAAAATTTAATTTTTTTAATATTTTTTTCAAAATTATGAATTTCAAACGATAGGTGTCGGTTCCTATGAAGGAACCGACGTCACTTGGAACTGATGTCTATTGTTTAGCAGATACTATAGACGTTGGTTTTCTTGAGGAACCGACGCCTATTGTTTAGGCGAAATTTTCAAAATTGCCACCGCGTGTGTTTTGCGCATCGCTTTTCTTAATAACCGACGCGTATGTTCATTTTTTGTCCAATTATGTAATAGTGGATGCTATTTAAATGGTTTTTTGTATGTAATTTACATATTTTTTTAATTTTTAATTTTTTTAAGATTTTCGCAACGGGGCGGGTAACGAGTATTTTTCTCGTACCCATCCCGAACCACTCCACCCTGAACCCGATTGAATCGGGTTCCCCTTACCATCCCCATTGCCATTCGTACTCCTCTTTTAAAACAATAATAATAAAATATTATTAATAAATATATCCGTTCCATACCTTATATAAAAAGACACATTTGAAGAAACATAAATAAAAGAATCAACTATGGTATTATTCATATATGATATGTACTGTATTTAATATTTATTGGTACACGAGACATAGTCCTAATTATAGTATTAAAAGGCAAGGGTAAATCCCGCTGCGAGGCCTACCTTTATGACTCGACATGCTTCATGCCTCAAGACATGCACTAGTTTCACACACTTTTTGTCGAGGCTTATGCCTCTGACATTGAGACGTACGCCTTTGAGGCTCCACCTCAAGGCATACGAGGTTTAATCCTCTAACCTCTAACTAAAATTTAATTTAAAGAAAATTAACGAATTTATAGTTTTGACAAAGGAAGCTCATATTAATTGCTGAAATTTTGCTATACTTTATATTCATGGCAGAATTTTTTTTTAATCTTTTAATATGACTGATCTTTTTATATATTGGTCTTTTTTAGTTGTTTTTCTCTCTAGATTCAAACACACTTATGAGATTGCCGGATGAGCCGACCGAAACACACCCCTTACTCTTTTGTGGTAACAGACAATTTTATAGATCTTTTCTAAGCTAATTGGTTGCTGATTTCCTTAGCTTTGGTAAGGCTTGTTGGTGGTTGATTTAGTTCCTTTTTCATTATCTTCTTTTATACCTTTAAATGGAGATTTTTTGGTCATTTTTATTTCCACTACCGATCTGCACTTTTTCATTCATTTGATAAAATATTCTGCCTATTTTGCTTTGTGCAAACAGCCTCTGTTGGAATTTTTATTGTGAGTTGTGGGGTAGAAGAATGAGGTTGGGTGTTTCACACTATTGGTTCTAATTTGTGTGTTGTTACCATTGGTTGTGCACTTGTGATATTGAATCTGGGTCCTGACTTCTTGTTCCAACACTGTTGACCATTGAAGAGAAAAGAGGGAGTTTTAAAGATTCAATTTTTTTGGTTCATTGTGTTGTCTTGATTTATTATAATACATTCAATTAATCTTTGTAATCATTTGTTATTTCAAGGATTAAATCTCCACAAACTGGTATCAAAGCGTAGGAAGAGATTGGGACGAAATTTTTAGGCTGAAAATCAAGCAAACAGTGCTGATTTGTGTAAAACAAACAAAACCCGAACCTACAACTAGACATTTGGAAGACCTCTGGCCTTTTTTCCAACGAAACAACCATACCAACAAACTTGGCAGAATGTGGTCTTTTGGTCGATAAGGCGCTTGGGACCAGATGACACCTCCGATAGCGGCACGTGAGGCGAAGAAGCTGCAGATTCTAGCAACAAAGCGTGAGAGCGTGTCTGGTGGTCCCGGCGGCGGTTTACAGCATTGAAATCCTCTCTTCTTGGTCTTTCATATGGTACCTTGTCATGAATCTTGGAGCTCACTACAGAAAGTTAGGGTGAAGTTGCTGTTTCAGTAGTCGACTTGCTTGGTGCTCAGCAGGGGCGGACCCAGGATTTTTCGTCAGACTGAGCTGGATTTAGAGGAAACAACAACTGGGGATTGGAAGGGGGCGGAACCCCCTCCCCGGGGGCTGCCCCAGAAAATTTTTTTGTACTATAAATTGTTTGAAATGAAATTGCACTAGAAATATTAGAGTACATAAAAATTATAAAAAAATTGACATAGTCTCCTTTGTAAATTAGCTTAAACCAAACTTGAAATATAATAATATTCTCCCAAATATGCAAATCACGAGCACATATAATAACTTTAACCACCATTTATCCATTAGCCGCAAATAAAAACAAATAGATATTGTAGCACAAAAAAATAAAAGAGTATCTACTCTCTTAGATACATTATAAAATAGATAACAAGTTAGATTTGTTTTAAACTAAAAAAAACTTGGATTTATTTTTTGTATTGGGCTCACTAAAGAATTTAAAAAAAAATAAAAGAGTTTGAGTTTGGACTAGACCGAGCTAATTTTTTTGGGCTACTTGTGAAAATTTTTTAGACTACTTAGGAATTTTTTTGAGCCGGACCGAGCTGGAGCACAGTCTGGCTCACCAATAGGTCCACCACTGGTGTGCAGGCTTCTTCAACTTCACCCTTGGTGATTGTTGTCTTCTCGTGTACGGACCTCTAACAAGAAGTCCACTCGGTACCTTATTTCTCCCATTTTAATTCATAGCCATTTATTTAACTTTTTGCAATAAAAATCGCCGACGCGTGCGATATAGGATTTGGAATTGCCATTGCTTGGCAGTCATTGCTTGTGTTAGGCCAAGGATTATTTGCTAATTGTGGTTGATAGTTAATTACTTGGTACAATTAAATACGTGCATTTGCTTTATATTAAGTTGTTGAATTTTTTGTTGCAATTATATCACTTACCATTAGCTATACCCAAACCCTTTCTATATTCTACCCTTGACCTGAGATTTCTATATTCTACCCTTGACCTGAGATCGTGAGTCTCACAAAATCCTGGGGTTACAAGACGATGTATAACTGTTGACCTTAGGAATTTTTTTGCTATTTTCTTTGTGATTTGTGCATCTATTTTTCCTTGTAGTCTTGTTATAAGACGGTGTATCACATTATGTTCTTACTATGAATTTTTTATAGAAACAGATCGGGCCCCGAAAACGACTTCGGAGCCCGATCTCCAATAATAACTCGCCACCTCACCTTTGTCAGGTGAGGTGGCGAGATGTGATTGGAAATCAGGCTCTGAAATTAGACCCCGATCTGTTTTTATAGAAGGAGTGGTTCTTACTCCGTTTGATAGCAAAGATTATTTTTTAATTTGGAAACAAAAATTGAAAGAAATTTTAATTCAACAAAAAGTTTATAAAGCAATAGATAATTCCTTTGCTTCAGCTGTTTCTAAAAGTGATAAAAAGGAGTTTGATCAATTGGCATACTCTACCCTTATTTTACACCTTTCGGATTCTGTTCTAAGAAAAGTTGGACAACATGATTTTACTAAAGCCCACTAGGATAATTTTATTTGATGAAAACCACAACAAATAAACTTTTCTTACTTGAAAGTTTTTTCAACTTTAAATTTGATCCTTTGAAAAACTTTGATGACAATCTTGATGTGTTAATAAGCTTGTGCAAAATATTGCTAACTGTAGTGATTCGAATCAAAATATGCCTGATGAACTTTATTTTGTTCAATGCTGTCCCAGAGTCTTATCGAGTGGTAAAAAGTGCGATTAAGTATGAGAGGGATACATTGACACTGGAGATTGTTACTAGTGCTTTGAAGAGTAAGGAGTTGGAGATGAAAGCTAAAAAAAAGGGGAGAAGAAATGGTGAGGTTCACTTTGTGTGGGGTGAAAATGGTAGGAATCTGGGGGTTGAGATAGTGATTCCGATAATGAGGGCGGTAATGGGAAGGATAGAAATAAAAGGAGGTCAAAATTGAGTAGAAAAGTGCTACAGCTATGGGAAGAGTAGGCATATCAAGAGAGATTGTCCTATTGATAAGAAGAAAGAGAATGTGATGGAGGAGGCGAATGTGATGATTTACCCAGATGATGATGCGGGTTTAGTTTATTGATTTTGTTTAACTTTCTTTGTGCACTTTTGCTTGTATCACGTTTACATGAATACTTTATTTTTTGCTTTAGTTTAATTTGTTTTAAACTTTTGCTTAAATGGTGTATAATCAAGTTGCATTCATTTGTTGGATATGAGTGATACTTTGTAATGCATATGTTGAGAGTGGGTTGACTGGTATGAGTTAGTTCTAAAGATTCGTAAAGGTAGTGCATTGGTGACATACTCGGGGACGTGTTAGTCCTCTATCTATAACCCTGGTTAGGTGGAGCCCTTTGTGAGTTTCTGTCATCTCATTGGGTGGAGGCTTTGTGTGTGAAATGAGTTATAAAGGAGTAACTCATTAACTTTTAGTCTTTAGTTTACCAGTTGACTGAGTGGTGTGAGCAATTTGTAAGCTTTTGTAACAGTGAAGATGGGGATTAGAGCTACACACATAGGGAATGATGGTGTGATCATTAGGGGGTCATTTTTTACATTGGTTGCATTTTTTGGCTACGTTGATCTTTGTTTTTCCTTTGATTGTGTTTCTCATCATCTTGTGTTACCTTTATTTGCTCTTGATTGTCTCATGGTTTACACTTTGTGTTGTAGCATTTATTGCTTGGATTACCAGCTAGTTTATCTGTGGCTCACTGTATATATATGTGTGTACTTAGTGTGCTATTAACAGGTAGGTATATATGGCATCCTTGAATCGGTAAGGTTGTTGACTAGATACCTTTTAGTTAATATGGTGTTAAAAATAATTAATAAACAAATAAATAATAAAATCAATAATGACATAAGCGGATTTGGACGGAAATTTATGTTTAAATATAATCCGCATTATATATATATATATATAACCTAATATTATTATTACTTAATAATATTATAGGCAATTATCGTAAAAGTCCACCTTACCTTTAGACATTATTATAAAAATAGTCTCTACTTTTGATTTTATGGTAATTTCATGCCCAACTTCGTGTTTCTTTTGCACAATCCATCCCCATATCAATTTGTCTTTATCTTTCTCTATTTTCAAAAAGACATTTTTATCCAACACAATTGAAAAGGACCTTTTTGCAGTAATTACTCTATTATTATTATTATTATTATTACTACTAAAATTCTCACCCGTGCGTTACACGAGATCTAAAAGTATAAATAACCGTAGTAATTCTAAAGAGACATAATTATCTGACATGAAAAAGTGACATGTTTAGTTGTCAATTATAAATTAGATGATTGTGAGCTTTTAAATTCACTACTTACATATAAAAGACCAATTCATATTTGTCAACTAACAAATATCAGTTATTAATATCAGATAAATATGTCTACCTTGAATTACTCTAATAACAAATGTCAATGAATTTTTATACAAAAATTTAATAAATTATTAATACAGTTATATATTAACATTATGAGACATAAATTTTTATAACAATTCTATCCTATTTTGATTTATTCGTTAGTAATACTTTTTGCACCAGTTAATTCTTTTTCCTTTTCTTTTCTTTCTTTTTTTAATTATACATTGGATATAGGGGAAGAGAGGGAAACCAATATCAGTTATTCATGTTAGATAAACATGTCTCCATATAATTTTACTCTAATAAAAAATATCAATGAATTTTTATACAAAAATTTTATATAAATTATTAATACAACTAGTTGAGTCATATTAGTATTATGAGACATAAGTTGTTATAATTATTCTATTATATTTGAATTTATTTATCGGTAACATTTTTTACACCAGTTAATTCTTTGTTTCTAATACAGTAGGTATAGGGGAGGGGAGGGTGTGTTCCAACCCAGGACTTCCTGTCTAGAATGTAAGAAACCTAATCAATATAGCACTTGTTGGAATTACAGCACCAGTTAATTATGCATGTATAATTAAAAATTAATTGTGGTGATTTAATAAAAGTAAAATGTTTAAAAATTGTTGAACAACTATTACAGTGCAACTGCATCAACATTCAGTCCATCTCTCAAATAAATAATCCAACTCTAAATATAGTAAGACCATATTTAAAACTAGGGCTGTGCAAACGAATTTCGGTCCTGGGTTTTTGAAGGACCAAGACCGGACCAAACATCTTCGGTTCGGTCCCGGTCTCGGTCCTAAAAATGGCAAGCCCAAACGGTTTCGGTCCCGGTTCGAGCTCGGGTAATGAATTCGATTTTTTTCGGGCTTTTCCGGGCTTGTGAAAAAAATTTTCTATAGATTTAGTAACATAAAAACACATATAAACAAAGTTTAAAATAAACAAATAGAAGAACTTTATACGCAACAAAAGTATTAATATGCCTCTGTAAGGTAGAAGAACTAGATTTACTTGTATTTCTCTTTTTTTTTTACTTTAACAAATCTAATATTATTAAATATTTGAAATATATATTCTAAATTGGAAAATAAATGTAAAAATCACAAATATTATATATACTTTATAATTTTAATAATTTTACGATACAATTTTGATATTTTCAAAAGGTAAAAGATAGATAATTCCTACTTTATTATACATTTATAGGGATTAAATATTACAAAAATGATGTAATTGTCAAAAATAAATAACACTTACGACTTAAAATAAAAGCAAGAAAATTAATTTCACATTTTTTACCAATAAGAAAACAACTTAAATAAATGAGAAGATTTATAAACACAAATTCTCCACGTCTATATATAAATATATTTATATATATTATATAATAATAGCATGTAACTTAAATAGAATTAATAAACATATTCTAAATCCGAACAATTTTCTTCAACAAAATCTTTACAATGTTGTAAATTCTAGTAACATTATATATTAACACAATTATTCCTGACTATTGCTTAAAAAATAATATAATAATGATGATTTTTAAAAAAGTTTATTGGCCAAAAAATTTCAACTTGAAAAAGAAATTTAGTAGTATTGCTTTAACTTTTTAATTGTCACACATTAAAAGTTTTGTAAAAAAAATATGATTGGAGCTTATAAATAATATGGGTCTTTATCTAAGTGACTATGCAAATGAAATTTTGTGGACTTTGAGACAAATTAATAATTGTCTTAGTTATTTATTTTTAGTTTAAAGTTTAAATGATTATCCCACATTGAAAGTTTTGTAAAATATCAAATAATTAGGGCTTATAAATAAGATGGACCTTTTGTGCAAGTGACCATGTAAAGAAAATAGTTTTGATTCTTGCCTCTTAAATATTATGAAAAGTAAAAATTGGCTTTCAATTTATATATTTAAAAAAAAAGTCAACCGGTCTTTGACTGGGTTTCCGGGTTTTCAAAAAAAACCCGAGACCAGACCGGACCGGTCTGGGACCGGACCAGACCGGACCGGTCATTTTGGCCACAAAGCCCGGACCGGGACCGGCCGATCTGGTCCGGTTCACCCGATCCCGGTTTTTTTGCACACCCCTATTTAAAACAACAAACTGAAATTTTTGTTCCATGAAAAATTATCAAAAAGTTCCAATTTATATTAATTATAGAATCGGCGAATTGGAGTACTATAATTTAAAAAAATCAAATTTGATTATCGCACTACGATAACCATATAAAAATTTCTTCAAACATCATTAAAAATTAAAATCTACAACAAGATTAAAGATTTTTAAAAATTTATTCGTTTATAGATGTACTATGCATATGTTTTCGAATTATAAAGATTACTATTTGCTTTTTTTTGAAATAGAACTCCCAATTAATTTCATGTTTGATTTGATAAGTGACAGATCCCTAATTCAAAATTGTTGGCTAAAGAAACTACTATGAATTGATGATTAGATATGAGTTAATAAAGTGAAAGTGAATATCATTTAATAAATTAGCATAACAATTTCCAAACAAAAAAGATAAAAAATAAAAAAAAAAAGAATTAAATGATATCACTAGAAATCTTATAGAGTCAGAAATCTTGCAGAGTCAGAAATTTTATAGAGCCAGAAAATGAGCGGAAAAAGCCACTCTTTTCTTATTATCTTATTATTATTATATATATTATTATTACCTAATACTATTATTTTAATATGATGGCTTGAAACACTTGAACCTAATTGTCGCCTACTCACTATGTTTCATTTACCTTATACATGCTTTTCCTTTTTGTTGTCATATTTTTTTCATTTATGGTCTCCCCCTATATGTATGGCGGGATTATCTCGCCAGATGCACATGTGATATGAGATCATTGGACAACCTCTATGTAAGTTGCCTAGGACCCCTGAAAACCGTGGAACGGCCTTGGTGCACACACACACACAAGGTTTGGACATGCGTTGCACGTGTCACCGTTACGTTGTTTTTATTTTCATGAGCAAAGTTCATCATAAATTAGAATTCAAAAAGAGCTTAAATATTCGTTATTCCTGTATCTAGTAGAAGTGGATTATTTTTTATTTTTATTTTTATTTTTTTGAGAAAATCATATTAAAATCTTTAGTTCAGAAGAAAGCTTACCATAATAAAGATGATGGAACACCCAGACGCCGAAGCTTTTGGCTGAAATCTACACCTTTTGGACACACTTCTACAACACCAAAAAAAATTTTATTTGTTTTTATTACTTTCAGCCAACAATATCATAAATCAATGGAAGAATATAAAGAGGGAAAAAGAAGAAAATACTTACTTAAAAGTCCTATAATAAACTCTAAACCTGAAGAAATAATTAGCGTTCTTGATCTTGCATTTACCCTTGATCACAAGGAGGCTGAATGAACAACAATCTTAGAAATGCAATCTTGGAAATCTTTGCCATGGCAGCTGAAGTAGAGACATGGTGAACCACTTATTCTGGTGGCCATTAAAGATTAGTTGAGAAAGAAATTACCTCCAATCTTACTTAAGTACCATGAGTTCCTCCCAGTTTCGTCGTTCCAGAAACCAAAGAAGTTGTGATCAACATTTCAAGTTATTCAATTGCCTCAGCAATAGTCAAAGGAGGCATAACAAATTACCTATTGTGAACAATCTGAAATGCAAGATAATAGTGTTAGACTTCGAGAAATGGAGCTACACTCCTGATTAAGGATTCGACTCCCCTCCTTTGCACAACAGAAAAAAATAAGAGCTTGTTCTTTGTAGTTTCACACATCCCAATAATCTTCCTTTATATTCGCACAACACATTCTTCTATAAATCTGATCTCCTTTAACAAAAAGCTCACAAGAACAAGCTCTAAAAGAAATCTATATATCTATATATCTATATATATATATAAATTAATCCACTTAAGTCTCGGTATCTTTTGTACAGCGATTTTCCCACCTTTTTTTTGGTAAATTTTGTGGTAAATGTTCTTTTTCTTTTTAACAAATATATATATATATATATAAATTAATACACTTAAGTCTCGATATTTTTTGTACCACGATTTTCCCGCTTTTTTTTGGTAAATTTTGTGGTAATTATTCTTTTTCTTTTTAACAAAAATTTTTGTGAAAGAACTCAGCGAAAACTTGAACCTATGACCATTGGGTTTAATGACTAAACCATTTTACCTATTTGTTTTGTTTGTTAATCTTTTTCATTAATAAATTAAAATACCAAGTCTGAAATATCAATTCTAAAACAAACTCTAATTCGTATTATATATTATATATTATATGATATGATATGATATATATATATATGTGAGGTATCTGTTTTTATAGGGAAGGAGGGATACTACAAGATAAAGGCGTGTGCATATAAAGGGAAAAAAACTTCTATTATAATGCTATACTTCTCCGCTAGTTTACCAATTAGTTCACTGGTTTACAATTTTAACTCTAAAATATTTAAAACTCAAATTATTTAAATGTCTTAATTGATAGTTTTACCATTCTTGTTAATATACTACCGGTGAAGTAATTAATGAACTAATATGAAAGTTTGTCATTATTCAGTATGCAAATACTAGATTGTTATGGACATTTGGCGATCGAGTATCACTTTTATCCGTTTAGTATTGAATTTATAATTTTTTTTTGAAATTGGACTTTTTATTCATTCATGGTGCTCCTACTGAAACAGAAGGCTAAGAACAAAGGTACCCTCTCAGTTCATGTTACATATAGTCTATTACCTCTATCTCACAAAGATAGTTTAATTTTTCTCTTTCATCTGTCTCAAAATATAGTTCACCTCCCTATTAGAAAAGTAGTTGGGATATTAATTTTCTTTCATACTCCTATTTAATGTGTATTGTAATCAATAAAATACTATATTATTTAAAGTGGAATATTTAAGAAATAGAAGGGTATTAGAGAAATGATATTAAATTTTACCTTTTTAACATTACTAATTGCACTTTTCTTAATATTTGTGAAAATTGAAATTAGACTATCTTTGTGGGACGAAAATAGTAACTTGCTAGCATGTGCTGCTAGCAGTGGGCTATCCTATTTCTCTCTCGAGGGATATGACAACACGAATGCCAATTGACTTGCGCGAGCTTTTTAAATGGTCAAGTTTATTCCTAATTATTACGTATTTACTTATTTTACCACGCTCTACTATATTTTCTTAGACGTGAGGGCTTATCTAAAAATTTTCAGATGATCGCATTTAACGAATCCTTGAAATTGTATAACATTAAATGCAAGCCTAGCCAGCACTTGTGGTGAAGAAAACTCCTTCACCACTTGAAAATTGCAGATACTATGCCCATGATTACTAGGGCTGGATAACGGGTCAGGTTGGTTAGGTTTGACCCCAACCTGAACCCATTGATATTCGAACCGAGCCGATCTGTTTGGCCAACTCGAGTTGACTTGAGTTCTCCATTTAGGCCCGCTAAAAGGGCCCAAATTGAAGAATTCGGCCCATGATGTAAAAAAAATGGCCCATTAGTCAGTCCCATTCTTCTTCTGTCGAAGGCAGTGCATTCATCAACACAAATATAAGCCAACTACACTACTTTTATTAATCTATCCTCCAAATCTTCAATTAAATTTTTTGTTGTTCCTTCTTTCATATTTTTGGTTATTAGTTGAAATTGGGAGCTTGGGATGAATGTGATTTAGTGGTGTTTGATTCATGTCAGGCTTGTTCAACTTCTTATACTTCTTATTAATTATATTATTGTGAATTGTCCTTCTCGTGCAATGCATAGGTGAAATATTAGTTTGTTAGTTAAAAATAAGAGTAATTTTCCTCAATAAGTAATTTTTTAATTATTTTTTTCTCAAATTTTCTTCAATAAAATGTGTGTTTTGTTTATGATAAATAAAATGTGATATGTAAATTTAATTTCTTATAACAATGTATGTAAAAAACACAACGTATATCATGTAAATTTCCCATAATATTTTTACAAAGGAAAATGTGATACTTTACATAACTATGTTATGAACTACAAGTTCGCAAACCCGAAGATTGAAGATATTGCGTCCGTGAATATATACTATTAATTAAAGCCCTATATGTTAAATCATTAACCATATAGGGCTTTAATTCAAAATAAAATAATCCAATTTTAAATTGTTTGAGATCGGAAGAGCTCATAACGATACTACAATAAAAATTATGACATAAACTTTTGTAAAGAAACTACTTGGTGATTCACGACCTTTATAATATTTGACTTATACCTTTCATTATTATAATATAAGATTCTTTGTGTTATAACTTTCATTATTATAATATAAGATTCTTTGTGTTATACCTTTTTGTCCGTTGGCTAAGGTCCAGCCCATCTTTACAGGGCAATCCGAGGTCCAATACGGTTCGTCGACCACACTGGGCCAAGGCTGGCTTCGCCCATGCTTTCTATATATTATAATAAATCTATTGTTCGGTGATGCAGCTTATGTCCAATGGAAAATGAAATTAATAATTAATACTATGATTGGTAAAAATTTTATCATGGGTAATTTTTAGCAAAGACCTCCAACATTTCCATTCATTTTTAATTGTCAAAATAAGTTTTTAATACATTGTTGAAGTAAATTAAACGGGTTGTTTTAGAGAAGTAGGTATGCTAAACATTGTTGAAGCATTTACATATATCTACATTTTTGTTCAATGAATTGGTTTATGGTTCTCTTAGATAGTTAAATTTAAGAGAACTTTATAAATTTTAAAGAACTACCACTATTACTATATGCCGGTTTGACCACTATTACTTTTGCGCAAAATTATCATTCACTTTCCTAAACTTCTTACTTTTCTTCCTAAAGATTGTTATAAGATGAATAAATAAATGACCTTTCTCGAGAGTTTCAATTTCAAAGTGTTGTATTGCAATTTACAATTAATTTGAAATCGTGAATGTTTGAAAATAATGTAAAGTTCAAAATATACCATTATCATTAAAGTCTTTACTCTTCTTTTGATAATTATAGCACTGTATATTGAAATCACAAGTATGTCGCATCAATTATTAATACTACATATCCCAACTTTTTAGCGACATTACTTACTCATCCAATAGAATGGAAATCAACAAATGTACGGTTTCTCAATTTTTGAATGAGATATATGATGTTTTTGGGTACCAAGTCATAAGTTGAGGCTAAATGTTGGTGTTCATGTTATATTATCATGGAACATTGTTAAATTGGCTGAATTGTGCAATGATACATGTATTATAATTACAAGACTTGGAAATCAAATTTTTGAGCTAAAAATTCTCTCGGAAATAAGTTGTAAGATACAAATTTTTTATTTCAAGGATAAGCCATCACTCTCACATGTTGGCCTTTTGTATTTCAGAAAACACGTGTTCAGTAATGGAGAACTATATATTGCAATTTCAAGGGTTGCAAATCGCAATGGGTTAAAAGATCATGATATATATATATATATATATAATAAAGATGGTCCACACAACCAATTGTGTTGTGAATGTGGTGTTCAATTATTTAGCTTTTTGTCTTCTTATATAGTGTGGTCCTTAGCCTTTATGAAAGAAGAAACCAAAAACAACCATATATGAATGAAAATGAGAACCACAGAAGATTTTGATGTGAGAAGATCGATGTCAATAAGGTTGTAGCAATAGGTAAAATAACTCCCCCAACAACAAAAGTATTGGGGGAAAAATCAGTACGATAATCATAACAGAATAAATTAATTCTCTCTCTTGTGACAACCTAATAGGAGATACGTAAATATGAGCGATAAACTAAACAATAATGTGAGAAAATTAAAGAAAACAAGAATTTAACGTGGTTCAACAGTGTGCCTACTTCCACGATCCAACTCCAAACAGTCACCCATTGTAATTAAATACTCCATCCATCTTATTAAAATAGATTTGTATTTCTTTTAATTTAATATTCATCTCAAATTATGGGCAATTTTCTTTATTCATGTGTTGTTGAAATATTAGTACACTCATATATCTCTATTTAATGTGTATAGTTATCAAAAAATAAAATGTTTAAAGTGAAATTAGTAGTAAATTAAAGGGTGTATTTGTAAAAATTCTTAAATTTTATATTTTCAACACATTAATTGAGTTTTTTTTTAATTCTAATGAAAATAGAAACACACATATATATAGAGGGAATAATGGATACTACTAATCTCTCTAGATATGAATGGGTAATCCAGGTCTCCTACCACAGTCTGATGGCTTTACTCACGGGTGGTATTTGAACGTGGCGAAATCCTATGAATGGGTCTCCCAACCCTATGCTGCCTCTTTAATTAATTAGTTAACTCATTTATTTATTATTATTATTTTTTTTTTTGGCCAACAGCAGTCCTTTATTGCAGTAGCAATTTTTATTTATTTATTTATTTTCGTCAATTTCGTCTTTCCTCGACTTATATTTCACTTTAACTTTTAGCGTGTCAAACAAAATCTAGTCAGACTTTTTGGCTCTCACATGCACCTCTCATGACATACTTTAAAGTATCTTCAAAACTTCAAAGTCATAACAAATGTTACGTCATATCAAATTAATGACTAAAATGGATATTGATCGATATTAATATATTATTAAAATTATTATTTTTTTTGGCAGAAAATTATGTTATTTCAAGTAGAGTACTTTTTAAATTGTAATTATAACTACTAAAATTCTCAATCCTTCCAGGTATAATTTTATAAATTTTTCATGCCTAATTGAGACAATATAATCCTAACATTTCTCTTTAGGTGACATCTCCCCTTATCGAGAGGTCACCTCTCCATAGAAAGACCACTTATATTCGCATAACACTTTTTATTTCTCCTATATCACATTTTCTTTATTTGCACAAACATCCATAAGCAAAATTACATTAACAGTATTATTTGAAAGAATATTTTTAAAATGATTTTCCTCCTAACGCCACCAACATCATCTAGTAATCTACTTTTCCAATTCTATTTTGCATTTTTTCGGCACATCCGCCACGCCCAATTGACTTCCTTTCAACTCAGACTAAGTACATTCATGATTATTTATCCCCTTCTTTTATTTATTTAATTAATTGTTTTCTTTCCTTTCATCATCACATTTAAAAATTTCACTCGACCACTAATTTTAAGGGTTTATTATCGCTTTGAGATAGAAATAGTAGGCAAACTGGGGAATAAATTCCATGTATTACATTCAAGGCTAGAAACAAATAATTAACGCAATCTAAAAATATAGATAAAGTAGATTGAAGAAGTAATGAAAAAAGAATTTTCAAATCCATTGATTCCTTATGAGATGAAATTTAAAGCTTTATCGAAAAATAAAATTAATCTGCTGTGAAAAAGAGAGAAAGTAAAGTAGAGATATCACCTTTTAAACTTATATATGTACATATCTAAGGTTTCGGGGTTTCACTATATATATACTTAATTTATTTATAACACTCCCCCTTGAATTACTATCTATACTTTAACTGCCTTGTTAAAAACCTTAGTCTGACAAAAACCCAATGCGAAAAAAGTACGAACTCAAGGGAAAAAAGAGTACAATATATAACAAATACTTGGAGTCATAACATGCCTCATTAAAACCTTGCCAGGAAAATCCAGTGGGACAAAACCTGGTCAAATGAAAAGGAGTACATCTACTTCCCCTGATGTCAACCACTGAAGATCTCAAAGTCGACGTATTCCAATCTCATGGATCAATTTCCTGAATGTAGAAGTTGGCAATGCCTTTGTGAATAAATGAGCTACATTATCACTTGAACAAATTTGTTGGATATCGATGTCCCAACTTTTCTAAAGCTCATGTGTAGAACTTTGAAGAGTTGTATTTTGTCTTATTCCCTTTGATAAATCCATGCCATTAATTTGTGCAATACAAGCTACATTACATTACAGTTGCCCTCCTTTGTTGAAACTAATTCACATGATGTTGTTAAGTTTGATTGACAGATCTCTACAATATAGCTGACGTACCAAGCATGTGACTTAGCTTTATGTGAATTAGAGAAACAACCTACATCTATATAACTACCTAAAGAAGAACCCATATTTTGTGAATAAAATAATCTCGAATCTGTGGTGCCTCCAAGGTAATGAAAAATATGTTTGACACCATTCTAATGTCTTTAAGTTGGTGTAGAGCTATCTCTGGTCAAGAATATGGTACTTCAGAGTCAAGAATCTTTTCTCCATCTTCAAGTGGGGAAAAAAGGATCTTTTTCTATATCAAGTTATCAGATAACCATACGATATGTTAACAGATGTGCTTTATCCATATAAAGTATTTTTAAAACTTTCTCAGTGCATGTAGACTGATGAACAAATAGTCCTTTTGAAAGACGTTCAATCTGTAAATCAAGACAAAATTTGGAATTCCCAAATCTTTACATTTCAAATTCAATTTTTAAACATTCAATAGTTCTATCGAGCTCTTTAGGAGTTCCTAGAAGATTTAACTCATCCACATAAACTATAGCTATTACAAATCCAACATCAATTTTCTTTATAAAAACACATAGGCAAGTATCATCATATCGATATCCCTCTTTCAACAAATATTCACTAAGATTGTTATACCATATCCATCTAGATTGTTTTAATCCATATATTGATATTTATAGTTTGACTGAGAACACATATTTTAGGCAATGAATCACTTACTTCTGGAACTTTAAATCCTTCAGGGATTTTCATATAAATATCACTATTATGTGAATCATAAAAATATGCAATTACCACATCTATAAGTTTCACCTCTAACCTTTGTGGGAACTAATCAAATATCTAAATTTTATGCCACCCATCATCGGAGAATATGTCTCCTCATAATCTATTCCAGGTTTCTATGAAAAACGTTATGCTACAAGTCGAGCCTTATAACTCATAATCTCATTGTTCACATTTCATTTTCTCACAAACGCCCACTTGTATCTAACAGAAATTACGTCTTTAGATATTCAAATGGTATGTCCAAAAACTTTTCTTCTTTCTAAAGAAATTAATTTCGTATGTATGGTTTCTTTCCATCTTTGCTAGTTTTGATAGACAATGGTTCAAAATACTCAGTATTATCCATGATATCAAGAGTCAAAATACTCAATATCATCCATGATATCAAGAGCCACATTATGCGCGAAAAATATATTGTCTATCACAATATTACTTCTTTCATATATTTGACAATTGAATGTAACTTTAGGTTCTGATTACATTCACCACAGATTTAATGCTATTTTTGCATAATATATTTTCAAATGACTAGACTGCTTGTTCTAGCATATAGCAATCTATTAGATTGCATATGTCTTTTATGCCTAATATTCCATGTCACTAAACCTTTCTATGAAAAATTAATTCAACAACCTCACAGTCAATGAGCTCATTAATATTTATTACCAACAAATTTTTTTTATCGATTCCATATAATCTTAGGAAAGACATAACTTATCGAGCTCTCTATATTCAACTAATTTCAGGTACCTGAGCTTCCATGATGTTTACTTATTAGTAATGTATGTACAGTCTTTAGGAGTACTACGCCTCAATAAAATCATCACAATTATTTGCTTCATTTTCTAAAAAGGGATATTTATTTTGGAATCAACTAAAATCATTCTTCAGGCATGCCATTAATAAATCACAATTCCTTATGTGGGATTTTAAATCAATCCAAGTTGGAGTAGTTAAACTTGGTAAAATAGAATTTGATAATCATAATTTAGTAAATAAATTGAAATGCAGATTAATTTGCAAACTTCTGGTTTGCACTATACCGTGCGAGGATTATATAAGGTGCATTTCATCCAACTGTTACCAAATATTAATTCCCCCTCCTCCCAATGTTGAGAAGACTGACTAAGTAAAATGAACATCGACAAACCATGTCATGATATGTCGTCCTTCAGGGATGAAACATTGTCTATAAAAGAATTTAACCAAGATATCTGTATTCTTAGCATTATTAATATTCATCTAACTGTGTACGGTGGAACGAATATATATTTATGTCATACTTTTAGATTCTAGATGTAGAATGACTAGCTTCTAACTATAAGCCAAATATAAGGGGATATATCATATAAAGACTTGATTGGCCTAACATATAAGAATATTGCTGCTTTTGAAATATCAATTTCACTAGCTACAAACAATTGGATAAAATAATAATCATAATGGCTTTGGATAAAATCACTAGTATCAATCAAGATATAGAGTCTTTGTTTGGTATTCGCAAGTGTGTTGATAATTAGATAACTAACCAAATAGTCTCACCAAGATCTCATGTATGAGTTTTAATATACATGTAACCCCTAGTTGATATAAATATCACATACTTCCTAGACTAGACGGTCTACATGGAGGGTGAGTGTGCTCACAAAATTCCCCCAATTTTATTCCAAATATATTTGGAACCCAGTAGTAATCGTTTCGCCTTGAGAACATACATCATATGAGAATCTTTTAAGTGGACGATTCTTCTAGTTCTCCACACAATTCTCAATATTTTCATCATTATAGGCCGGGAGGGTCTGAGCGGTTATGCCAATCAATATATCACCATTGAACTTCTAGTTCAATATAACTGGCTTTGTACTAATTTTCTATAGTACAAATTAAGATAGAAATTACACAAATTAGCTCTTCTAAAGCTTTCAATAATTATTTAACTTCCAATTCAATAAAATCTATGAGATTTTGTTTACTTGATTCATAAGTTTTTAATATGAATTCCTCAAGATCTCATTTAAGCGATGTCTATATCATTCCATAAACATTAGTGTGTGTGTGTGTGTAGATATATGATATAATATCACTTGTGATATTGTTCAATTTTTTTTTTTTTTACTTTACGAGTACAATAAGAGAAAATCTTGTATGATAAAATATATGGATCTTTATTAAAATATTCCATGAATATTAATATGAAATCTTCAAGATTTCGTCTAAGAGATTTAATTAATTCTAATCATAGAATCATCAGGATTCTATATTCTCATAAAATATTTAAGGTATTGTACTTTTTCAAAAGTAACTTATCCATATAAGATTTAAATTCATACATCAAATACTCTCAGGAATAATATCCACGGTTCATTATCAATTTGAGTTATTACTATTTCAAGAACAGTAATTGAATATTCTTCATGAATATATTGTAAATATAATATCTAGCATAATATTATTCTTCAAGAACAATTAATATTCAGCTGGAATATTATAATATAAGTTGTACTACTTCAGGAGTAACAATCAATTGATCTAATTTATTATATGTATAATAATAATTTTTTAAATAAATAAACAAGTGCATCTAATGTGAATTGCAAAACAGAAAATATAATGGAATAAAAATAATAATAATAGACAGAAGTAAAAATTACGCTTCTTCAAGAACAAATAATGAGATATTATTCTAGAATTTGAAACATTGTAGTTTCTTCAGGAAACCACCACCAAAAAAAAATCTAGTGATTTCTTTAGTCGGTTTGATCTCTCCTCCGCATTGCTAATTCTATCATCTACTGTATAGAATAAACAAAAGGCATAAAACCACGTGGGGAAGTTTGATCGAGAAAAGAAAACTGGTGTTTGCCAAGAAAATCGGGCGTTGGAGAAGAAGGTTTGATGATTTCTTTAGATGATATAATGGTCTCAACCTTCAATCTTGTAACTAGTGTTATCCCTATGTGATGCACGGGCATAAACAACTAACAAAATAAAATATATTGAAGTAATATAACATCATTGAAAAGAAAGAAATAATAGTAGCAACAATAATTAATTTAAAACCATCATTTAACTTTTTTTCCAGTGAATTATATTTTTAGTGTGTTTTATTTACATTGATTTTATATTTCATATTACATAAACTTATACATTAATAATGTTGGTAAGCAAATTATATTCGTAAAGAAAGAAAGAAATATATCGATATTCGTACAAAAAATTAAAATATTCTGATAATTATTATTATCAAATACCTCATGGATGATAGCAACTGCAACAAATTAAACATAGATGGTTAATGATCTACCTAAATTAAAGAAGATAGTGGGCGATTAAAAATTAGACTGTACATGTCACCTTGATAATATATTATTAAGAATAATATTGAAGAAAATAAATAATTACAACTAAGCAAATGAAAATTTATCATTTGTTGCATGATTATTTTTTTAAGAATCATGTATGTCGTTTAATTGTTTTCATTATCATTTAATTTGTGAGTGATATGTATGATAACTTATCATTATATATATACACGTTGGAATTATGTGTCTTGTATAAATGGTGTAGCTTTTAGCTTTTCCCTTAAACTGATAATAACGTCTTATGTGGTAATAGTTGGATAATTTATGTTTATACACCATTATGTGATAAAAATTCATAAGTTAATAGATAGCTGTAAATCAATTTATGAAATTTTTTTAAAATAAACTAAATGACGCAAAATTAAAATTTGTTTAACAAGCATATGCAAATTAGTTAATAGATACGTATAAATTAACAAATATATTTTTTAATTACTCTAAAGACCTATAAATTGAAATATATATAATGACTTTGCAATATATAAAATATATATATATATTTATACCTCTCTATCTATCTAATGAGATATGCAAGATTAAAAAGAAATTCTCTAAATGGTAAATAAGAAGTTAATACCCATGAGATTAAATGAAGCAATGTATTAAACAGAAATATGATTAGATAGCCAAATAAACATTGAATAAAACCCATATACATTATAAGAATTGCAATCTAATAAATAGAAATGTCATGAAATAGCCAAACAAATATTAAATAGTAAAATCATTGAATAACAATGCATACTTAATGTTCATGGATGATTAAAATCCCCATCAAATTTAAAACAAATCTTAGTCTAAATCGAAGTAGATGATAATTAGTAGGTTTAATCTTTTCCAATTTTGGTGGTGTGTATAAACTAATGAGATGTAATGTTTTCTTCCTAGGAAACCTGGATACAGAAAGGAAAACTCAAGAAATTTTTCTTCCTTGGAGACGAATTTTGGGATTAAAAAGGGACATAAATTGAACATCTATTTTACAACAGCTCTCACCATTTTTTGTTAGGTTGTTAAGAGCATTTTCCTGTCTTTTGAGACCAATTTAATCAATTTTAAGGATAAACCGACGGGGTAATGCATGAATATATTATCATGTGTATATTGGACTTAATTTATTTATTTTCTACTATTTTGTTAATTTGGCAATATATTTCGCAATATAGTTGCCTTGATAACTATGGAAAAAAGTTGATGCCCGATTTTTTAAACGATGAGTGGAAGAAAATTGTAGAGGGTGTTAAATTCAACAGCAATTACTCTCACATGTTGGCATTTTTTTTCTAGAAAACCTATTTTCAATCATGGACAACTATATATTGCATTGTTTCAAGGGTTACGAATTGCAATGGATTGAGGATTATGATCTTTGATAAAAATGGCCACACAACTAATTCTATTTTTAATGTTGTGTTTAAGAAAGTTTTCAACAGTTTGGATTAACTTTTTTTTTTTGGTGTCCATTTTTGTTTTTTGTTCCTTTTTTTTTTTTTTTTACATTTTTAGAGTGTTACAAGTTTTTTTTAAACATGTTTTTAAATATGCCATATGGATTAGTTATTTTTTAAAATTATTATTTCCATACAACGTAGGGTGAAAAACTAGTAACATAAACTAATAACTAATAAAGTGGACATTAGTACAAAAATCGTAATATTGTCATTCTTAATTTTTATTAAGTGTCAAAAATTTATTTACGAGTTTTTGCATGTCATGAGTTATGTATGATATTATTTCGAGCATACAAATTTAGTTTCTTGGTAGAAAAGAAATTAATTTTCGTGCATATTGTTTCTTTGAAACCAAGAAAATTGACAATTATGCATATATTTACTTTCCTAGTATGAATTGTATTCTACTTACCTTATTTACAGGGGTTAGGATTATATACATTCTAGAATTTCTTTTACAAGGAAAGTTTTTACTCTTATAGTATACTAATATTTTCCTATTTCCTCTTGTATGAATAATACCATATATATTAGGTATCTTTATTTCTTGACTTGTACAAGAAATCAAAGACTACATTATATATATAGGACATTCTCTTATGTAGGGTACCAACCAAAAAAAAAAAGGGAGAATCGAGCAAGCATTCTTTGCAATATCTAAAAGCTCGACGTCAAGAGAATCAAGCACATGACCTAAAGCAAGTCTTGAACTTGCATACACACTTCCAAAGCTGTGCTTGAGTTTGGCAACCCTTAGAGTACATTGGTAGGGGACCAACATTGTGCAAGGTACTTTTCACACAAGTTAAAGGGTTTAGGAGTTCAAGCATCTATTGATGAGTTTAGGAGATCTCTAGGAATTTGATACATGTTTCGAGAGAAGCGTGATATAAAAGAAGAGAAGAAGCAACGGGAGTTGTCTTATACATCATTGTCATCTATGAAATCTAAATCTTCAAATTTTGTGAACACGGCTAAAAATAACCATGGGAAACATTATGTTCATTTTCCAAATTATGCGCCTATTTACTTTTATTATGGGAGTAATTCACATAAAAAATCTAATTTTCATAGATTTTTAAATAAGTAACATAGAAGCAAAAATGACATTCCAACTGGTGAGAACAAGTCTAAGGATAATGCTATTTTTGAAGGGAAACAAACATGTGTTAAAAAAGATGATTTGAAAACTTGTCAAAATAACTTGGTTCCTATTGACCTTGTTTACCCTTTTAATCACAAGACTTTGCACATAATAATGTCCAATTTAATAATGGTTTGTCTGTTTTTGCATATTTTAAAATAAATAAATAAATAAAATTTGTGTGCATTTTAATTTGTTTTCTATCTTAATTTTTTCTACGTCTTTGATGTTTTAACCCTAAAGCTTGCAAATAAACTTCATTGTACAATTTGATATTGGGGATTGTGAATTTGATATATTTGCAAAAGCTTCAACTCATGGAAAAAAAAAGCTGATCGGATCATGACTACAAGAAAGTAAGGAAACTAGACATATCTAGCAAAATTTGATACTGAAACATCTACAGCAGAACCGAAGCAGGATGTATCCAACCTAGCTTAAACTAGATTTCACTATATCAGACTTTTTATGTTTGAATCAGAAAATAACAAAAATCAGGAATGACTTCAGAATCAGTTTCATCTCTCTTTCCACTGCAGGGAGTAACTTACTCGTACCCTTAGAATTGTGTTATTACATGACCTGGTGCAAAATCTCTAAACAGTTTGTTCAATACTTTTGCATGATCTACATCACTTATTTTGTGACCTAGTTGAATAGGTGTGACCTAGTTGAATAGGGTTATGGCTACTTTGCTATAGGTTGAAACTGAGTATCAACTCAAAGGTTTACTTATCATCGCCATTGAGAGTGCTAGAGCTGAAATATTTTTGCATATGCGGTAAGTACTTTCCGATACTTTTGATCATTACCCAAAAAAAAAAAAAAAAACATACACACACACGCAAAACATACAAAATCTAAATTTTTATGTGTGATTTGTGTGCCATCACTGTAAATAATGATCGGTTTACTTAATGAGTGCAGGATATCATTGATGTACTTGGAGGGTGACACGTCTAGAATAGATTAGTCAGAATTTGTTCTCCTTATTCCATAAAGATAAACTGCTTAATACATGAATGGGATACGTCCCGCCTAATTTTCGCTATATGAGTTACTGATTGAGGGTCATAAATTTGGTCTATGGTCAGTAAGATACTTTTTGGCACTACATACGACTAATATGTCTGAAATGCAAGGTTAGCAAGGAAAAAAGCTACCAGTCAGCCAAGTCTTTGAGTGCATGTAGCTAGCTTTAACCCTAGAAGACAATCCTCATATTCTATACAAAAGAGCTGTTTAGAAGATGATCGGTCTTCTTGTGTATCATTGATAAGGCTCAATAATTCAGGGCCTTATAAGATGAAAGGCGTGGACATGATTGACCATATAAAAAAATAAAGCAAAATAAATCCATTCATTAAAAACTCTTCCATTGTGCTCTTCCGATCTCTGTTGGCTGAATACTTCATAGTTGTAAACTTCTATAGGTATCTTGAAAACTATTCAGTACTTAATCTCAACTGAAATTGATTTCTTTATATTGCATATGTTTGCTTTGGTGCATTTAGCCTAGATGCATCTGGTACTTTTATTGATGTATATATCAAGTAGTGTCTGTCTACCCTTTGCGATAAGCAAATTTGAAGCAATTGGGAAAGGCAAGAACTAAAGCAACTGATTAGAAAACTCTTGTCAAACCATTATTCATTTGGTTTTTTCTTCTTTATCAAAAAGGGAGACAAAGTGTAGTAGCTGATCATGATATATCTCTCTTAACTCTATTTTGTTTTGCGATTATGTGTTGAGGGGGAGAAGATATATCTTAGACGGAATTTACTGATTAAGGGGTAGAATTCTCTTGTGTTTAACTGTTTATATGTGTTTTCCCCGTTTAAAATTGTTAGTACAAAAATCGTAATATTGGCATTTCTAATTTTTATTAATTGACAAGAATTTATTTACGAGTTTTTGCATGACATGAGTTACGTATGATATTATTTCGAGCATGCAAATATAGTTTCTTGTGTAGAAAAGAAATTCATTTTTGTATGGATTGTTTCTTTGAAAACAAGAAAATTGACAATAATGCATATATTTACTTTCCTAGTATAAGTTGAATTCAACATACCTTATTTACTAGGGTTAGGATTATATGCATTTTAGAATTTCTTTTACAAGGGAAGTTAGTACTCTTATGGTATACTAATATTTTACTACTTTCTCTTATATGAAGAATATCATATATATTAGGTATCTTTATTTCTTGACCTGTACAAGAAATCAAAGGCTATATTATATATAAGGGATATTCTCTTGTGTTGGGCACCCAAAAAAAAAAAGGACAAAAAAAAGGAGAATCGAGCAAAGCATTCTTTGTAATATCCAAGAGCTTGACATCAAGAGAATCAAGCACATGACCTAAATCGAGTCTTGTACTTGCACAATTCTTACATGCTTCCAAGCTGTGTTTGAATTTGACAACCCTAGCTCGGAATGCATTGTTAGGAGATCAGTATTGTGTAAAGGACTTTCCACACAAGTTGAAGGGTTTAGGATTTCAACCATTTGTTAATGAGTTTGAGAGATCTCTAGGAGCTCCATGTGCAGTACAGGAGAAGCGCGATAGAGAAGAAGGGAATCAGCAAACAGATTTGTCTACATAACACGACAAATAGCGAAAAGAAAGGAGTTCTTTTATAAGTTTCCGTTTGTATGTTTAGTGCATATTGCGATATCACTTACTCTCTTTTCTCTGTACTATACTTTTCCAAGGTAGTGGATTATTTATCCTGCGGCAAGAGTACTCTCGGTTTTTCCCTTTAGGGTTTCTGCATCAACGATTATAGTATTCATTCTGTGTTTGTTTTTCTACACTAGATTACGCATTACTGTTCACGTCTGACGGGTTAGGATATATCCTAACTTACTTACACTAATTACATCTCTAACTTGATCTAGATATATCATGTCATACTTCATCAGAGTGATTGCGAATTAATTTATTACTATTTTTCTACAATTAGTTATCAACATTCTTTGCTGAAATGATACAAAATTTACATTGAACAATTATTAATTAGATAATTAATTAAATAGATCTAAGTAACTCATTTTTTCAACAGTTGAGTAAAATATTAGAAACTAATTCTCATTTTTCTCTGTCTCCTGTGGCAAGGGTCAATTACCCAAACAAATTAAAATGATTTGTCCAAGGTTGTCGGAAAAATTGCATTTTGGCTTGGCGAGTCGATTAGTTCTATGACTTGTTATCGCAAACATTTAACATATGTAACGTACGTCTTAATCATCGTTTTAATTTGAATATACAAATGAACTATGATATTTTAGATTACATGGAGACCATTTTATTGCTATTTTGTTAAAACTCAAGCCTCACATGCTACTCTTGTGAAATGTTGAATGGATAGTGGTTTTTTCTTTTTGTTATTTTTTCTCCTTTCATGATAATTCCATTTGGACCTCTCCTTTCATTATACTCCCTCCGTCCCAAAAAGATATTCCTCCTTTTCTTTTCTATCTGTCCCAAATTATATTCCCCTTTCCTAAGTTAATTTTTTAATTTTCTAATATACCCTCATTTATACTGCATTGTAATCAACAACAAAAAAAAACTCAAGTGAAATATTAAATAAGTCAAAGGGTATATTAGGAAATATATGTTAAATTGTACATTTCCAATAGCATTAAATGATATTTTCTTAATCTATGTGAAAAATGAAAGGGGAATATCTTTTTGGGAGGGAGGGAGTATAACATTTATATATCATGTTGTAACACAGGAGTTCACATAATATCACAGTGGCATGTTCTAATCTACATCATATGGTCATATGACACTATATAAAAATAAGCAAGTCAAGCTAGCACTTGCGGAGAATGAAATGAACGAGCAATGCCGTAGAAAAAATAGGGAGAAGAAAATTCTTACACCACTTGAAAGTTGCAAATCAGTAAGTACATTTATGCCCACCAAAATATATTTCTCTAATCAACTAATCCTCAGGTTTATGTGCGTTATTAGTTTTACTAGTTATTTCACTCGTGCATTGCATGAGATGATAATACCAGATAATATAAGCAATTTAAGATGATTAAATATGATTGTATAAAAAAGATTTAAGTTATAATATTTGATCGTTTATGTGAGTGTAAAGAAAAATAATATAGGTGCTACTCAAAAAAAATGGTCTACAAAAAAAACCTAAGAAAAACATTAAAATTTTTTTTTGGAGTTTGTATTAGGCTGCCAATATATATGCACTAGAAAATATGTTATATCCGATAAATATAGTTAGAATAAATGATGAATGATAATATATGTATTACAGCATTTATATTAGAATTTGTTGTTTGGCCATCTTTAACACATATCATAATTTTCAGATCTTTTCAATTTATAACCCTCGAAATATTGATATACTATGAGTGAACACTAACTTTTTCTACAAAATACACATGTGATCTATTGTCCCCCTTTTTTAACTTTTGTAATATGTATTAATGATATCTAATTTTTCTTAACATACACCTTCTATATACTAAATATTTTAATATGTTAACATAATTTAATCAATGTTTAAAGAACTGAAATATCATGACTAATTCAATTGGAAAAATCAGGAATTGGTGAATACTGTACCAATCTGAAAAACAATCTAACTGTGTGAGATAAAGATGGATATAGTTCACCGGTTCACAATAAATTTTTTTCAGTAATGATCCATTAAAACTTTAAACTTTTTGGAAACTCATGGCCCAAAAGCTAAGGCCCTGTTATGCATAACCTTTCTCCAAAAGTTTAATATATGCATACATCCTCAATTTTTCCACTGAATAACCAATATGGGATTTCCTCACTAATACAGAAATGGACAAAAAAATAGACATACACGACGGTTTTGGGAAAAACGACGTGTAAACAATACGCGGTGGCAGTTTTAAAAATAATGGTAGTATTATACGCGTTGGTTCTTCTTTAAGAATTGACGATCATAAGTGGATTCAACAATAGGTAGCTGGCAACCGACTCCCATCCAGTAAAGAGGCATCGGGTCTTGAAGAAACCGACTCTTGATTACCCTAAAGAGGCGCCAGTTCCCAAAAAGGAACCGATAGCTCTTTACCCTTTATTATCTTCTAGAGACCAACCCTAATTTCATTTCACAGAGTTCACACTACCCACGACTATCTTAATTATCTGTCTTTGGAGTATGACTCCATTTGGGACACCAAGCCTTCATGGTAATCCACTGCCCTCTCTCTCTCGGCATACTCAGCTTCCTATTATAGTTTCTTTTTCTTTTCTTGTTTAATGGAAGCATATTCTGAAAGATTTAGGTATTGTGAACTGAACTGCATGGCCCAAAAGATTTAGGTAGTGGAACACCTGTTGTATTTCGGAAATGGCCTTAGCTTTTTGTTTGCTGGCTTAGTCTGTGTAGCAAGATACATGGCAAAATAGACTTTTCAGTGAATAAATAAACAAACTATTGGAAGCAACAATGGCCCTATTAAGCCTATGTTTGGGTTAGTAGTGTTGATTGGAAAATTTTGTTTTATGATATGGTTATAGGCTTATATGGAACTAGTTATTATATTGAGACATGGCTTAGTTTGTTAGTTTCAACTAAATATTTTCAATTGAATCAATCAAGATTTTGATTATATGATGATGTGTGCCTTTTAAATTTTTAGAGATGCAGAGTAAAAGGAAAAGATGAGAAGTACCTTCATCATTTTGTTTATAGTAGATACTATATGATCTCATGACTTCATCATCAAGTATTGTGACTTCAATAATATGTGTTTGTTTGTAGATCAATCAACTACATGCGAATCCGCCTTATTTAGTATTGGGGATCGACAGCGAGGGTTTGGGTTCTTCGTTCCTCTTTTGTTCTTGGGTTCCTAGAGGTGATTTAGGTCTTGAATCAAAGGGGTTCCTCATTCTTCCTCTGTTCTTGGGTTTCTAGCGTTATTACGATTGAATCTTGTGGCGATTTTGGGGTTTTTCTCCGGTGTTTGTTAAGTCCAATAGTAATTTTGTTAAGTTCTTTCATTTGTTTGAAATCCAAATCCTTTTATTTACTTTATATTGTTGTCATTTTTGGAGTAAATCTCTATCAGTTTCATGAGCATGCTGATTCATAATTTTCTATGCCTTTTCATTGGACTTATATTATGGATATAATGAAGGAGGATTATACAAGTATTATTTATTTCTATCTATGAGTCTATCTAGGTTTTGTTTATGCTAGAACGTGTAGCTTCAAATCTAGCTATAATAGCTGGTTGGGATGTTAAACTTATAACTTCCGCAATTTTGTCACAGAAGATTTTATCCATAGTTGTGCTATTATTATTTTGTGCATATACTGTATGAGACTTGATTTTTACTAATATAAAATGCGGAAATCTTTTGTAATAGGACAAATGGTTTGGGATGTGTGTTTTTACCCCTTTTTTGCTAGCTTATTTAGAACTTTTTCTTTGTAAGTGTTGTTTGATTGGTGGAGTTGAGTTGGATATTCTTGTTGTGGATGACAGCCTCGTAGGTCGAAAGGTGATTGAGCGGTTGTTGAAGATTTCTAGCTGCGAAGATTCAATGATTCTTGCTTGTTGGTAGATGTTCCTTTCTTTTCGGTATTTTTTTTCTCGAGTTTTCATTAAGATTGAATGAATTTGTAGTATTTATGTGATAGGTGATATTTTATTTAAAATATTTGTTTCAAATCATCAAATTTGTGGTATGTAATGATTGGGCTTGTAGAATTGAATTTCAAACTTGTAAAAGTTGCACTTTAACATCAATTTTACGAAAATGTTGAAATTCTATTTAATCATATAAAGAATGTTTAGCTTGCTGGTGTATCTTTAAAAAAAAAAAAAATTGGTAATAGCTATAAAGAATGTCTTACTTGAAATAGTTACTGTTGGTATATCCCAAAAAAAAAAAATGAAAAATGAACAATAGGCATCGGTTGTAGTGGTACAACCGACGCCTATTGTATACAATAGGTGTCGGTTGTAGTGTACAATTAGCGTCGGTTGTATCACTGCAACCAGCGCCTATTGTTTATTTATTTATTTATTTATTTTAAATTGACTTTAGGCGTCGGTTTTTGTAAAACAACCGACGCCTATTGTGACCTTTAGGCGTCGTCCAACAACCAACCCGTATGCACTTATAATGTACGTCGATGATATAGGTGTCGACGTTGAAACCTACACGTATTCATAATTACAAACAATGCCTATCATGCTTTTCTGTAGTAGTGTCTTTCTATACCTAAAATCACATTTTCAATGGCTCTTAAACTTTACTATCTGATCTTTTACGACTATGTAAAGAAAAACAATATAGGTGCTACCGTAATACGATATTTTTCATTAATTAAGAAAAAAATGGTCTACACAAAAAAAAACCTAAGGAAAATATTGCGGTTTGATGTCCAGTCTGGTTGTTTGAACATTCGCGAATGCCGTAACCAATTCGAAAAATAATCTGACGGTGGGAGACAAACACTAATACGGTTCATCGATTCACAATAAACTTTTTTTTAATAACGATCGATTAAAATTTTGAATTTTTTGGAAGCTTAAGGCCCTATTATGCATAACTCTTTTCTATGTAGCATAATATAGCCATAAATTCTCAATTCTTCTCACTAAATAACCAATATGCATGTGATTCCTTTTCTATGCTCAAAGTTATAATTTCAATGGCTCTTAAAGAAGGAATACAATTTCAATCTTTTTATAAACGATAAAGATCAAATAATTATAAAATCGAATATTCTTTTTTTCTACACGATTTTAGGTAAAAATTAATTTATTTCAATTATTTAATTAAAATCGGTCCAATAACCTTGAACCCTTAACTTTTTTTTTTTTTTTTTTGATAACCAGTCCAGTTTTCTAAACATTTGTGATAGTATTGGAATCAATCTGGAATACAATCTAACGGTGTGAGATAAAGACAGATACGGTTCATCGGCTCACAATAAATAATGATTCATTAAAGTTTTGAATTTTTTTTGAAGCTTAAGGCCAATAAGCTAAGACCCTATTATGTATAACCCTTGTTCAAGTAGCTTAATAGAGGGGTATATCCTTAATTATTTTCACTAAGTAACTAATGTGTGATTTCCTTTCTATGCCCAAAGTCATATTTTCAATGGCTCTTGAAAAAGGAATAAAATTTTAACCTTTTTGTTAAATGGTAAAAATCAAAAAATTTAAAAATCGAAATATTCTTTTTCCACATTATTTTAGGTAAAATTTAATTTGTTTCAATTATTTAATTAAAACCAGTCTGATGATCTTGAACTGTTAGCTTTTCCGGTTCGATGACCAGTCTAGTTCTCTGAACATTTGTGAATACTGGAATCAATCTGGAGAATAATCTGATGATATGAGATAAAAGCGGATACGGTTCACAATAGACTTTTTTTAAAAAATGATCCGTTAATCTTTTAAACATTTTGGAAACTCAAGACTAATAAGCTAAGGCCTTGTTATACGTAATCCTTCTCCAAGTAGCTTAATATAAGTATACATCCTCAATTCTTTTTACTAAATAATCAATGTGTGATTCTCTTTCTATGCCCAAAGTAATACTTTCGATGGCTCTTACAAAAGGAATAAAATTTCAACATTATTTTTTATAAAAATTAATTCTGTTTTTAATTATTTAATTAAAATCAATACTATGACCTTAAACTGTCAGCTTTTTCGATTCAATGATAGGTACGATTTTCTTAACATTGGCAAATATTAGAACCAATCCGGAAGCAATTCGATGGTTAGGGCTGGGCAATCGGGCGGTGGGCTAGGGTTTTTGCCGAACCGCCACTGAACCGACTCAAAGTCGGTTTTCAGTATGCCAGGCCGAACCGAACTAGTTCACTACATAACAACCGAGCCAAACCGCACCGACCAACTGTCAGTCGGCTCCGTTCTCGAGAAAAAGCTAGAGAGAGATGTTTTCACCTATGAAGCTCTAACACGACAAAAATGGAGGAGTACCTGTGTTGACACGACTTGACACAGATACCAGTATGGGATCCTCACCGGATCCTTCATTTTGAAATCAGACACGACAGAAGAAGAACATGAGGCGAAGAGGGGGAAGAAACTTACAAATCAAAGGGAGAAATTTGAAGAACATGAGGCGAAGAGGGAGAAGAAACATCTCTTTTCCTTGCTGTGGGTGGCCGCTCAAATCTCTAACCCTAGGCTGCTGCTATGGTGGCTCTCATTCTCTAACCGTAGGGTTCTATGGCTGCTTCTGAATGACTAATATCTGGTTAGATGACTAATTTCTGATCCTAACCCTAACCACCTAAAGTCATATGAAATTGAACTTAATTTTGGGCTGGGCCAAGTCCATGTGTTGGGCCATAGTTTATTAAAATCAAAGCGCAACCCTATATTTAATAGGCCCAATAATCATTTAACAATAGTGTATTGTCATCATATGAACTCCATAAAATTCTTGCAAAAAAATACTAGTATATTTTAACATTATAAAATTAAATTTTATTTGTGAGCCATACCCGCGTACCTGTATTCAAAATTTGGATCCTTTTCAGACGTGTCCCCGTATCCTAGATTTGAAAAAATAAAGGATCGGACACTTAGATCCATACCCGTACGTCATACCCGGACCCGTGTCAGAGTAACATAGGTTCTCACCTTGGAAGAGATTTCTTAACCTTTGGTGCTTTCTAATCTAGACTTTCTTGAGTTTCTTGTTTTCTTATCCTGATTTCCACTTCATTTCGTGCCCTATACATGTTTTTTAGTCTCAGATCTGCTGGAATTCTTCCTCAAAATTTGAAATTCAGCAACTGGCGGGTTCCCAGATTTTTCAAATTTCAGTTTCCCCCCTGTCCAGAATTTGAAATAGTTGCATCCTTTATTACTCATTGACTTGCATTTATGGCCAAGAACAACGATAAATCTGCTGGAAAATCAGCTTCTACTGCTGAGAATGCTGGAAAGAATTCGATACTTGCTTCTTCTTCAACAAAACAGCAAGAAAATGCAAGTAATGTTGAAGGTTCAAACAAGGGCTAGGTGGACAGACTTAAAGCATCAAAAATCGTCCACCAACAAAGCATCAAAAATCGTCCACCAACAAGGTAAAGAATCTGGTCCTCAGGTTTGGACAGACTTAAAGCATCAAAAATCGTCCACCAACAAAGCATCAAAAATCGTCCACCAACAAGGTAAAGAATCTGGTCCTGAGCACAAAAACGTCCAGACAGGTGCAGCTGTGAATTCTCACGCTGGAAATAATTCTGCAAACTCAAAAAAGGCAGATTGGCTACACATTTTCAGCGATAATCGAGATTTACAGCAAGGAACTAAGCTTTCCACCTTGTTTCTCAAGAGGACATGGTTTCCTTTGAAGTCTCAGGCCCATTTCACATAGAGGCAGCCTGTGGGTACTCTTTGATGGGCTACTTTGCTGGCAGATTTCCAGGAAAGAAAGCATTAATCCAGCTTTGCTAATCGTAGCAGGTACAGTATCATTATCTCCCTCATTCTTCAGGCAGGTTGATCTTTAAATTTGAGAATGAGTCTGATAGAGATAGAGTCTTGTATGGGGGTCCTTATTTTGTATTTGGAAGGCTTTTGTTGTTGAAAATAATTCCTCCTGAGTTTGAGTTTGGAGATGATGAAATTAGTGCCATTCCGGTCTGGATTAACTTGCCAAATCTCCCACTTGAATATTGGAGTGCTATTTAGCTCAGCAAAATCTGCTCTAAGGTGGGGAAACCAATTTTCACTGACAAGTTAACTAGCACTAGTGAGTGGATTTCATATGCTAGAGTCCTTGTTGAAGTTGATGCATCAAAGGACTTGGTTAAAAATATTCAAATGAGGTTGTTGAGTGGTAAACTTCGGGACCAACAGATTGTATTTGAGTATAAGCCAAAATTCTGTGTTCATTGTAAGATGTTGGGCCATTCCGCGGCTAAGTGTAGCACAAGTCAGCCTTCTTCACATGATGAAAATCAGAATGGACAGTTTAAGACAAAGGCAGCAGTAAATCCAGTATAAACTGTACATAATGCTAAGGAATCAGTTAAGATGAACCAGATTTCTGAGACTACACCATCTGCTCACGGAGACACAGTTATGGGGACTCATCTCTTTCCAGATTCTGTACCCTCTTCGGAGTCAACCGATAGAGTTCCTATTAATTTAACAATTGATGATTCTATTTCTCAAAATGACTCACTGTCAACCGACATAGCTCCATGTAATTCAGCGGCTGGTAATGAGGATTCGTTCACTGAGGTTTCATATAAGAGAGAAAGCAAAGTCAGCCGTATCTGTTCATACATCGGTTACATTGAGACAGCCCAAGGTTAAAATTCAGCCGGGACTTGCTGTAACGCCCCAAATTTTGAAATGTTTAGAGCGTTAGTTTGACTTTTCTTGTTAACTTGAAAACTACAACATTTAATAGAAGTTTTAAAAATGCGGAAGGAAAATATAGTACATCTATCCATGACAGTTGCCACAAAATAATTGGAGTTTATTAAATGTTTCTCCATAAAAAATAAACAAGTTTTCAAAAGATCAATCTTTCATAATACAAACTAATTATAGACACCGCTTCTCATTTCACCGTCGGCTCTGAAACCTGAAATTTGTTAATTTGAAAAGAATGAGTATTTTATACATAATACTCAGTAGACTCAAACGCATATCAATTAATTCATACAATATATGATAACATAGACATGCAAATTCTTCTAGGGTGAAACCCTAAATTCTTTCGCAAAACAAACACCGTATAATAAATGCGAGTTCACGTTCTTAATAGATCTTTATATTCTTATTCTTATTCTTATAGGAGAACAAGCTAAGCATAGCAAAAGCAAATTCTCAATTCTTAATAAAATAGATTATGCGTATAACCAAGAGATCTTGTACATATAACATGCAATTCTTATAATCACATATCTACATATAACATTCATCTTATAAATCAATTAATATTGCGCAATCTTAAAAAGAGTTTTTGAATATAGAGTCTACATCTTCGTTTTCTTAAGTTGAGCGAATCTTGAAATTAGTTTCCTAAATACCCGAGCGCTCCGTCTAGTCAATAAAAGAAAATAATTAAAGTTAGTAGTTGAAAATTAAAGTTTAATAATTAAATTAAAACTTTAAGGACCAAAGTAAAATAATTAAAAGTGTAGGGTGTGAGTGAAAATGTGTTTCACATGATTTTGAGGTCTAAATAGGAATGAACTAGGATTAAGGGTGAAAAGGACTCAAACCATAAGTTTAGAGACCAAAAAGGCTAAACTTAAAATCTGGGTCTGGGAAGTCACATCTCAGAACTCATGGAACTAGAAAGGCTAATTTTGAAGGTCAGAGGACTGAAATATTTCAAGTCAAAACTTTATAAACCCTTTTGATTGAAAACAGAACGTAAGGGACCAACTTAAAAGGATCTGAAACATTACGGACCAACTAATAGCATTTGGAAACTTGAGGGCTGCCAAGAAAAATATTCTAACTTATTAAATTTGCAAAACTAGTCCCATCTCCAAAAACACATTTAGATACAGCAGAAACAGAGGGAAGATGACGAATGCAGAGGAGGAGATTTTTCAACCAAAAATTGAGGTCTTGACACCTAAAAATAGGGGAAAACAATGCTCTCAACGAGCTCTTTCCATCTAGGTAAGTATTTAGGCGAGTTGCGGGCCTTGAGTTTTGGGGTCGATTAGGGTTTGTTTTTGGTGGATGATGAAAACGGGCGGAGAGGGGGGCGGTTTTCCAGCGGGTTCGTGGCTGGCTTGGGGGCTGCCGGCGGCGATGGGTGGCTGATGTGGTGGTGCAGATGATGCCATGAAGGTGCAGTGGGTGTATATGCATATTCTTGTCATTCTTACTTGCATTGACTGGAGTTCAGACGTTGCTCTTCCGATCTAGAAATTTGTATCTTTGTGTATACGAACAAAAGAATGGAGATGTATCTTGTGTATGCAATGTATAGAAGAGGTGATAATGAAGGTAGTGTTGTTGTGCTTGAAAAGGGGTTGAAGGAGGTGGTGTGAAGAATGGTGAAATGCTTGCAAAAAAAAATTGCTCAAAGCAGAGAAGATAGTAAAGACAGAAATGTTGGAAGGGAGAGTGAGCATCTTGGCTGGCTGCTGGATCTGATCTGAGTTGGGAAAATGGTTTTAAGGGAGTTCATATATATCAGTATTTCTAGTATAGGGTTACATGGATAGGGACAGGGCCGGCCTCTGATTTCTAGGGCTCGAGATGACTAACATAAAATAGGCCCCAATATAAACCCGAAGAAAAAACTTGTACCGTTAAATACAACATATATAAATTGCAAAAGCACAATAATATACCGTACGTTAAATATAAAAAGATACAAAAATAAACATATTCCAAAATATTACTATATTATCATCAAAATGTATTATAATGTACTAACATGTTGCTTAAATACCAAGCGTTTTGAATTTTTTGAGGCAAATACGCTAATCTAATATTCACAATCTAATTTTTCAACCATTTATTTTTCAATAGACAACAGTGCCAAACCATTAATTCTTTCTTGTGACATGTTTAAACGAAGATATGTT
>CAVNYN010223402.1:0-15331 GCA_963692815.1 Nyctanthes arbor-tristis | reverse complement strand
TTTGTTAATTAATTACTTCTGCCATGAATCTCTTTCACGTCCATTTTTGTTTTCTTATATGCTCATTTTTGTGATCTCTGCAGAACCCAAATATGTCACACTCTCCTGCACAGATCGCTGTCGTCCGTGTTTTTACCCGATCTGTAGAAGTTAGCCTTGACCATGCGTTAGCATCTTCCTTCGGTGAAGGTGATAAATTGACTGCAAGGATTTTAGTTGCCAAAAATGAAATTGGTTGTTTGGTTGAGGGAGGTGGAAGAGTTGCTTCAGATATAAGTACAGCAACTAGTGTTGAAATACAATTATTGGATGCAGATCCCATCCCAAACTGCACCATGGAGGATGATAAAGTGGTCCAGGTCTGACCATCTGCCACTGCATTTTTTTTTTTTTGTTTTTCTTATATGACTCAAATCTTTAGAACTCATGATATTAGGCAACATGCTTAAATCTAGGATATTTTGTTTTTTCCTTTATCCAGAGCTAAAATTGGAGTTTTTTGTAGTTCTTAATTATATTTTTTTCCTGCTTTCTCTTATAGTCATCTTGCCCATTTTGAAACCCGTCAAAACAGTCTGCTCTTGGAATGACCATTATCGAAAAACAGCAGAGCCTCAATAAATAATCTCCTTGCTATGCCATTTCTTCCACCTTTCGTAAGCTATATTTATTTGATCAAAGTTGAAAGCTTTGAATTATTAACCACAATCATCTCTGTTTCCTGAATCTCATTTAAGCAAATATCAATTCGTCCATGAATTCTTCCTAAAGATTATTGATTCACCAATGTGGGCACATCACTGTCCAGAAAAAGTTCCTTTTCATCTAATAATTATAGCAGGACTACATATTTTCCTCTGTCGCAATCTGTTTAACCTTTTGACCTGGGGATCAGTTTGCGGCTTATGTTACAATAATGTTCCAAGAGAAAAATATGAAGTTTTAATTTGTTGTACTTCTTACACTCTGTCTGGCAACCATTTATAAATTGGCATTGGGCAACCATTTATTAATTGGCATTGGTCTTTCCAATGTGTATTTTTGAATTTTTCCTATATGGTAAACTTTTATTGGTTGAGTTTATGGTTTGATGTGATGGGAATGCGAGGTGTCAAATAGATGGGTTGACACGTGTCCACAAAAGTGTAATCGTTACATCATTTAAGATTGTTACCATTTATAAATGGTTACCAAACGGATTGTTAGTTTTCAGATTAAATTTTCATCCTTCCAATGGTAGCAATCTGGAAGTCTGGATTGGAAGTTGGCATGCTATGATGTCATTTATATTTTAGGAGGTAATTCGGGGTCTAATAGACTGCTTTCGTTAAATTGGGAAATCTATTTAGGTTCTGTTATCATTTTATACAAAGAGAGCCTTGTTGACTGCTACTTTAAGTTCACAAATACTGTTCTGGTACAGATTATAGGAATGCATGAGAATGTTAGAAGTGCGCTGTTTCAAATTACTGGTAGGCTTAGGGAGAACTATTTTCCCGGAATGGCACTCGAAGTAACTGAAGGCAGACATTTGTCTGAGTTAACTGTGGCATGCAGCAGTCTTAACAGAAGGGTCATGGGCCCCTCTTCCCAATTGGAACAATTAGCACCATTATCTTCTGTTGATCCATGGGATCGTGGACTGATGCATAAGTTGTCCCGTCCTCTGTCAACAGGTTTGCAACGAAAGCATGTAAAGATCTCTCTGTTTTGTCTTTAAAAATTCTCGGCCTTCAGTTTTCACACATGCATTCTCTTATCTAAAAATTTCACTCTTGAGGTGGGCTTATAATCACAGGCTAAAAGTAGACGGAGTGCCACAAGACCTCAAGAGAGTGCTGGGACCTTGAAAAGTTCTGCATTTAATCATGAAAGGTAACTGTCACGGCAGATGAATACTGAATGATTTCTGTCGTGTGTTGATTGTGCATAGGGTGGTAGAAATCAACTAAATTGGATATTATTTTCAGTAAATTCTGCACATGCTAAAAGATTTTCGTGTATCATTTTTTATTTGCTTTGTTACTCAATTGGGTTTGCAGTAAGGATGCTATACTAAATCAAACTGTGGAGATGTTGATTCCAAAACATATTTTTCATCTTGTCTATGGTGACAATGGCAGCAATCTGACCCGACTAAACGAGGTATGCAGTGTTAAAACCTATAAACTATTTCTTTGGATTATGTGGTTCCTCCTTAGACATTTAATCTTGGATTTACTAGATTGACTCTTTTCACCCCTCATTTTGTGCTTTTATTTATAAATAAAAAAAAAAATATATATATATATATATATAATGGTGGGTCACACAAATGGGATTTAATGATGTACACTTATTTTGGTACGAAGTCAATAGTTACTATCAAACTAATAAATGCAGTTTGCTTAAGAGTTGTTTCAAATTGAACCAAACATGTTTGGAATTGAAAACTTCAGCATAACTTTTACATTTGAGCTTAGGAAACATGTTTCTCAGTTCAGGTCATTCTTGACCTGACCCAAAAATTTTCCACCTCTTGGCACTTTCTTTCTATTCTGTTGTACGGTTTGTTTATCTTAACAAGCATTTTAACATGCTTTGAGTTAAGCAGAGCATATACTGTTTGCATTCTGATATTCAGACATCCATTAGTTTGATAATTTGATTCATTTTGTTATTGGATTTGCTTCGTCAGATCTCAGGTGCAACCATTGGACTTCAACATCCTTCTGCTGAGGATGATGAAGGAAAGGTAACCATATCTGGAGCAGCCGAACAAGTCCAGATTGCACAGACCCTGCTTCGAGCCTTCATCTTAGTGTAGTTACTCCACTGGCTCTATAATTGTCAGTCTAGAAGGCTATTTTCTGTTGTAGATAACGTTACTAGTTGTGCAGTGCTTTGCACCTGTAAGTATACACAGCCTCAAAATGTAGGCAAGTTATGGTTTTAGATTACTCCAATATATATCAGGTTTTGGAAGAACAGCATCTTTTGTTAGAACTTTGATTTTTTATGGAAGTGAAAAGTTGTGGAATCTAAAGACTGATCCAAATGAATGATTTGGAACAAGAGAATCTCCCGTTAAGTTCCAATGTTCAGAGAGATTGCATTTGAGAGTTAAAACATAGGTACGGGGAATTTTACACTATATTACAAAATTATCCAGGAACTCTTAAAGTCTTATTGGGTCCTCTGACTTACACTAGTTTAATGCACAATATAGTCAGATCCTATGATTTAGAACTTCTTTGGGCATTCCCAGAAGTGATAATACTGTGGCACAGATGTGTCTTGAAGAGAGGCCAGCTTCTTCAATTTGATCCTCGGGTGCCCCATGGTCAATGTATCTATCGGGGAGCATCATCGATCTCAACTGCACATGTAAGAATAAAAAAGATTCTGTTATAGGCTCGACAAGAGCTTAAGCCTTTGATGAGATAAGTTAAAACTCAAGAAAACGGGTAAAACCAAATTTTATTTACCTTAAGGGGTCCATCCAAAATGCCATTTAGGCTTAGAAATTGTGAGACATGGGATCCAAAGCCTCCAATAGAGCCTTCTTCCACAGTGATTAATATTTCATGCTCTTTGGCTAGTCTTCTGATGAGATCAGCATCCAATGGTTTGCAGAACCTTGCATCGGCTATTGTTGGTCGTATGTTATGAGATTTAAGAATTTCTGCAGCTCCTAGACACTCTTGAACCATTGAACCGAATCCAAGAATTGCAACTCGATCGCCTTCCCTCAGTATCCTTCCCCTCCCAATCTGTTCAATGCTCAGTGTTAAAAAGACATGGAACTGTCTCATTTACATTCTGGAATTCAAGACCTCTTTCGAACTAAGAGGAGAATTGAGGAAGTTCTAGTGCTCACCTCAAGTGGGATCCCCTTGTTATTAGCAGGAAGAAGTGCTCCTACGCCGTTACCCCGGGGAAACCTGAAGCAGCTTGGCCTGTCATCAATGGCTGCCGCTGTTGCAACCATGTGCATAAGTTCTGCTTCATCAGATGGAGCCATAACTATCATGTTGGGCAAGCAAGCCATGTATGCAATATCGAATGCCCCACAGTGGGTCGGTCCATCTGCACCCACTAAACCAGCTCGATCCATTGCAAACCGGACAGGTAATTTCTGAAGATCGACATCATGTACCACCTGCGGGGACATTGAGCTTGTTAGATTCTGATTGCTAGGTAGGAAAAAAAAAAACACTTGAATTGATGTTTCAGTCGAGGTGGATTGACATCTGTGACTTCTTACCTGGTCGTAACCTCGTTGCAGAAAGGATGAATATATGGCACAGAATGGCTTGAGACCCTCAGTTGCTAAACCGGCTGCAAAAGTAACAGCATGCTGTTCTGCAATACCTACATCAAAACAGCGTTCTGGAAATCTCTTCTGGAAATAATTTAGACCAGTTCCACCACCCATTGCTGCATGAATAGCCACAATGCTGTTGTCTTCTTCAGCTTCTCTTATCAGTGACTCTGCAAAGTATTGAGTATATGAAAGTGTAGGGGATTTCGGCTTCATCTGCTTTCCTGTCTTTGGATCAAACTTAACCACTCCTGGAACAGCACAAAAGAGACAAGAATATATTTAGTATTCTATGAAATGGAACTCTGGTTTCGTGCCTTGCAATTAGTTATGATCTCACCGTGCATTCTATCAGCTGCTGCCTCAGCTGGGGAATAGCCTTTTCCCTTCTCTGTTATAATGTGAATTAGAACCGGCCCTGGTGCTGGCATTGTCTTCACTTTTTCGAATATAGTAACAAGATCATCGATATTGTGACCATCAACTGGACCAATGTAATATAACCCGAGCTCCTCAAAGAATGTAGAACCAGAAGAGCTTATCATACCCCTTGCATACTCATCAAACTTCGCTGCTACTTCATGTGCTTGTGGACCAATTTGCTTTGTAATACTCTGCTAAGACATGAAATTTCCATTAGAACTGAGAACTCTTTTCATTGAACAATTTGGTGGAGTTCTCCTATAAACAAAGATTTCATTTACTTTTGCTGCTTCTCTAAGCTGTCTAAACTTGGGGCTTGCTTGAAGCTTGCTTAAAGCTCGGCTGAGGGCACCAACGGGCGTGGCTGGGCCATCAAGTGTAGCCGTAGGCAGGGAAACCTGCCGGTTGTCATTCAGTACTACAATAAGGTTAGTGTCAAGAAATCCTGCATTGTTCATCGCCTCGTATGCTTGTCCTGCAGTCATTGCTCCGTCTCCAATAACGGAAACAACATTGTTGTCTTTCCCTAGTAAATCTCTTGCCACTGCCATACCTATCAGTATAAAGTACAAATAACAAAAATTTTAGCTTCTTTTTCTTGTTTAATACCGACTTATGGAAATTGAAGCGTGTATTGAAATTTACCAAGTCCAGCAGAGATGCTTGTGGAACTATGGCCTGCACCAAAAGCATCATAGACACTCTCCTCTCTTTTGGGAAAGCCTGCTAACCCAGAAGTCTTCCTAATTGTGTGCATTCTGGATCTCCTTCCAGTCAGAATTTTGTGCCCATAAGCCTGCATTTTTTTTTTCAATTTATATACGTATATCAGAATCTTTTTCTGAGCTACCAGGAAAAAAAAAAAAGAGCTAAGGTTGTTTGGCTTGGAGTGGACTTCCAAGCTTTACTGGGTGATAGAGAGCGGACGGTATCTGCATCACAAGTTAAATATTTTCGACAAAATTGTAGCAATACCCTACATCATGCAAGTGCCTGAGATGCGCCTTTAAATGAATATTGGAACATTCTGTCAAGTGATTTTGCTATAGAGACCACCTCTGAACACCAACTGAATACTCTCAACCTTGGGTTCATAAATCTGCACTTGGGTTCTTACGTTTTTTCAACTTCGTGGTCTCCATAGCAAAAAATGTTAGGCTTGAGGAAAGAAACAAGATGGTGTTCTTGTTTAATTAACCCAAAAATTGAAAATACTTTTACCTGGTGACCAACATCCCATATAATTTTGTCTTCAGGGGTATTGAAAACATGGTGCAGAGCAACAGTCAGTTCCACCACTCCGAGGCTTGAACTTAGATGCCCTCCTGTTTTTGATACTGTATGTACAATCTCTGATCTGAGTTCTGCTGCTAATTTCTCAAGATCCTGCCAATAAATGGAACCAAATATAACTAAACACGTGGCAGAAATTTCATAAAACACCATACATGATCAGACAAATGCATCAAATATATATACCTTAATAGAAAGATTCTTCATGTGAATTGGATAATTGATCGTATCCAGTATCGGTGTAGGCGGCATTCCACTGGAGAAATCTGTCTGCCAAACATTATTCTCCTTCCTTATTACAATATTTCCTTCCTCTGCAGCTGAACTACCAGCAGATGCTTTCACACTTATCTGTAAACACATCCACATAACCATAATTAAGCATATATGAGAAAACTCAAAAAAGTTGATCTTCGGTCCCGGCTATGAAAAAGAATTCTCAGCAAAAGAAAAATTAACACAAGAAACATCCACAAGGACATGAAAAAGAAGAAGAAGAATTAATATTAACCTGTTTTCTTCCGCAGAAGTTGAACTTTTGGGGTGTTAAATATTGAAGTGTGGGGTGATTAACTCTAGTCACAACTCCAGAAACAGCCATTTGTCTGAATCAAATTTTAAGTTAGAACAAGTGTCAGAGAACTGAATGGCTCTCCTGGAAAGAGAGGTTGGCGATATGGGGAGTATTTATAGTAGTAATAAGTAGTAGAGTAAAGAAGCAGTTTAAATCATCATAAAAATAATACACATTTCCCACGAGGCTGTCTGTATCCTCCAGGCGACAAAATCGGGCCATGTCACACATTTTTGAAAGACTATTCACTTATTTAAATTTAGTCTTCAACGTGTGTAACGTACGCCGTTGTCAAAAATGTGTGGCGCGAATGAGATGGCTTCCATGTTGTTTCCTTGCTTCATGCATATACAAGTATAAATACCTGTAAATATATGTACGTCTAAGTTGATCCCTAAAGAGCCAGTTATACAGAGTTTGACAGTCAATATAAAACGCAGTCAAGACGGAGTCTGATCTGTGTCAATAGCCAGACATGTACCTCTAATTGGTATCATGAGAGGTTCACATTTGGTGGCACCATATAGTAGGTGCTAAATCAGAATTTCGTACTTATAAGGGGTTGGTCCGGTTGCATCTTTACTCAAAATCACCCCGGCAACATATAAAACAACTATATCAGACCTTTCAAATTAAATACGGATCTCGAAAACGAGAACCCATGCTCAGATTGGTACTTCTCCATTTTAACTAGAGACACATGTGTAATCTCGATTATTAGAGAGTTTTATCGTTTAAAGTAACAAAACAGGAGAATTAGATGGAACCCTAATCAGTTTGGTTGATCTTCATAAATTCACAATAGTTGAATATTGCAATATCCGTGCAGGGTTTTGAAATGAACAATTACGCAAGGTATCTAATTAAATAAATAGCACTTAACCCGGATTCAGAAAAGAAATTAATGAATGTAATTGATTTATTCTAGTCTGATTGAGTAAACCATGCTCTTTCGTCACTACTCTTAGGGGAATCTTGCAATATTTTATTTCTAATCGAGTCATAATCCTACCTGTTAGCTCCAAAATATAATTTTTATTTGTATTATAAGGTAATTAAAAACGATGTTTTTAAGAGGTTTGGATAATACTTACGTCAATAATAATTGTAGAGTTTTGTTGCACAACACTCCTAAGCTAACTTCACGTACGTGATCTACAGTGAGAATTGATAAGTTTACGTTAGCCATATCACATGATCGGAGATGCGGTTGAAAAGACTTTGATTGTAAGAAGAGTGTTAGAAGAGTTAACATCCTGATTGTAAAAATAATAAGTAGATTGTATGAAAATTTTCTACCACATTATATGTGTTAGTTACCTAATAGTTTATGTGACCGTATCTATACACGTCACGCGGATATTCATATATGTTGTCATATACAGTGACATAGTCAAGAACTAAACTCAGTAGGAGCTAGTGACAAAATTAGAAGCATTAACTGGTGGACTTATTTTATTTTTGTTTTTCCGTCTTCATTAAACAATATATTATATTATAAACGTAATTATACTTTGGTACTCACACTAAGATTTCTTGTTATAATACGACATTTTTAAATACTTTTATGCATGTATAGTTATATTGACACTATAATTTTTACTAAATATACCACCAATTGATTGCATTAAAAGTCCCTAGTGTTTTAAAGTTACAATATTTATGTTTATAATCTTCTTGTATCATTTTTCATCTTTAACTTTTAACCTGTTAGCATATGTTATATCTTTTACAACAATTTTCTTTCAAAACATATGTTAATATAGTGTTAAAAAAATTTTGGAAGGTGTAAAAGAAAAAAATTGGGTAAGTGTAAAAATTTTTATTTGTTCATTGTACTTTACCAAAAAAAAAAAAAAAAAAGTAATGTCATTATAATTTTAAAAAATAAAATTAAATTAAAAAATATAACAGTACTTTAAATACTTTTATAAATAGATAGTACTTTAAATACTTTTATAAATAGATAGTTATATTGACACTATAATTTTCACCAAATATACCACAAATTTAATTGCATTAAAAGTCCATAATGTTTTAAAGTTACAATATTTATGTTTATAATCTTCTGATATCATTTTTCATCTTTAATTTTTAACCGGTTAGCATATATTATATATTTGACAACAATTTTCTTTCAAAACATATGTTAATATAGTGTAAAAAAATATTTTGGGAGGTGTAAAAAATTTTTTGGGAAAGTCCCTAAAAATTTTATTTATTTATTGTATTTAAAAAAAAAGTAATGTCATTATAATTTTTAAAATAATCAACAAGAAAGAAAGAAAAGTCTATAAAGAAGCCAATCATTTCATATATTGCTTACAGGAAGCTATTTAATGTTTATGAATTCACGATAAATCTGAAAATGGTGATAAAAAAATTGTTTACGAATTCCCTTTTTTTCACCAGAAATCTGAAAATGGTGATAAAAAAATTGTTTTCAAGCTAATCAACACAATGTTGTTATTGGAATCAAAATTAGAACTACAATTTAGTAGGAATCATTTTTTCTTTTTTCCCTTTTTTTGGGGTCATTCTTCACACAAAATTTGTAAATGAAAATTAATATTATCTCTGTTCCACAAAGATGGTCTATTTTTCGTCTGTTTCAAAATGTGGTCTAGTTTTCTTTTAAAAAAGTAATTGAAATATTAATTCTCTTGTATGCTCATATTAAATGCGCATAGTTATCAAAAAAATAGAATTATTGAAGTAGAATAGTTAATAAATAAAAGAGTATAATAAGAAAATAATATTAAAATTTACTTTGTCAATAAGATCGGAAGAGCGTCGTTTAATCGATATAAACAAGAACATGATGATCTTTTTGGACGGATGTAGTAATATGGAATAATAGCCACAAAAATTTTCAAGCACCTCAGAGCATCTTCAATGCTATTTTTTTTGGACTAAGTCCATTTTATGTGAGAGAAAGCCACAAAAAAATCGTGGGTTTCATAATTTTATCAATTTTTATTTTCTTTTAATCATTTTTCTCTCATTTACACTTTTTTTCTTCATTTTTCCTCCCTCGAGTCCCATGTAAGGTCCACAAGTAGACACTCTCCTTCACCTAATCCACTACTATTTTATCATTATTTTTAAATTTATCTTCATCTCTTTCTTCTTTTTCATTTTCTCCCTTTTTTCTCTACTCCTATGTCTATTCCTACTTACTTAAAATAATCTTCTCTCTATCTCTCTCCTGCACATCACTTTCACAATACACCCCCATTAAAGATGCTCTCAGAGTGGTGCTGTTAAGACACCATCATCTCATGTGGATGCATGTACGCACGTCTGTGGGACCGGACTTGGCACTTTTTAGAGGCGTCTTAACAGAATTGATAATAGCCGATTTAAGGATGCAAATAAATACAAAAATGAAAACCTAAGTAGGATGTAATTAGTTTTCAATAAAAAATTCAAAATTAAAGAAAATAAATAATTTTAATTTTTTGGAACACAAATAATTATTATAATTTATCAACAAAACTTAAACCAAAAAAAAAAAAAAAATCTCTAAGTAGCCTTGCACAACCATCTCAAATTCATCGTCACCCAAAAAAAAAAAAATAATAATAATAACAACAATAATAATTCTTAAATAATAGTGGTGTTAGTGGTGGTGCTGGTGATGATGATGATAAACTGTTCAAAATAAAAAAAAAATTATATTGATTATTAATAAAGGCCCCAACACACTCTTGTCTTTGTTAAGAGATAAATCTCGAACCAACTAAATATAAAAATATAAATCAACAAATAAGTGTTGGACTATTCATATTAATAGGTTGATTTTTTAATATGAAACCTCAAGTTTTAATATGGTATCAGAGCTTTTTAAGAGCAAACGAGTAATTCGATTCGGTTAAGACTCAAAGGAGTACATGAATTTCAAGATTGGTCTGAACCAATGAGCCACCATCTTGCTGGAGCATGTTAAGAGATAAATCTCACATCGACTAAATATAAAATATAAACCAACATATAAGCGTTTGGGGTACTTTTCTTAACAGATTGACATTTTAATATGGAACCCCAAGTCTTAATATAGTATCATAGCACGTTAAACTTAAACGAGTAATTCGATCCGGTTAAAACTCAAATGAGCACACGGATTTCAAGATTGGTATGCCCCAATAAGCAACCATCTTGTGTGGATATGTTAAGAGATAAATCTCACGTCGACTAAATATAAAAATATAAACTAATATATAAGGGCTTGGATTATTCCTATTAACAAGTTAACCTTTTAAAATGAAACTTCAAGTCTTAATAGTCTTAAGATTTGAATTGTGCCGCAAAAACTAGACAATTCAAATTTCAAGTATGAGATCCCAAATTTGAACGCATATCATTCAACTAATTTTTCTCCCATATCTTCCCCTTGTATCACCAATAATAATAATAATAATAATAATAATAATAATAATAATAATAATAATAATAATATACAGCTGTTTTGCATTCATCCCTTCAAATTCCTAGGTAACATGAAGTGTGAAGGCATTGCCTTGGAACATATTTCATTGGCAAACATTTTGAATTCAAATTTTTTACTATATCCATCCTACAAAAATAGTTTTTTCATATTTATATATAGATTAAGAAAAATTCATTTAATAGCATAGAAAAAGTAAATTTATGATTATTTTCCTATTATTGTATTCTTTCATTCATTAATTATTTCACTTTAGTGTTTATTAATATCAATGTATGTTAAATATGAATATGTAAGAAAACTAATATTTTAACTATATTTTTAACAGAAAAATGGTCTATATCTTGAGACAGACGGAAGAAAATACTTTATTATCTTTAGGCAGCTTAGGTAGTACTAAGTATTAGTTGTAGCTTTCGCAATTCTGTCAATAAAGAAAATTAAAATAGCATAAAAACATATTAAACAAACTCAAAAATAATTAACAAAATACAACTTGATTTATGACAATTTACTATGTTAATTATATATACATATCGTTACATGTTATTTTTAAAATCGATTGACTACAATTAAATTGAACACAAATTGGCCGCAAAGTCAAACAACAGTCTCGCTATTTGTAGGTAATCATTCAGGGAATCATCTACAAAATATGATAAATTCACTGTTTTATCCTTTAATTATTTTTTCTTAATCATACAATACACATGGATAAGATTGTGAATTTTCACTATTTTGTAAAAGATTACCTAAATAATTACTTATAAATAGTATTTTCCCGTAAATAAACAACATAATAAATGTAGCACACAAATCAAGCAACATATTGTGATACAAATGGTCAAATTTTTGTTAGAGTTGTGCTACTTAAATAAAAAGAGATACAACAATTTAAACAAAATTGACACATGAGAATATCCTATTTTTCAACACATCACATCACTTTTTCATCAGTCTCAATTACATGTGCCACTTGTCATTTTTGTTACTCTCTTTGTCTTTTTTTTTTTGGTCAATTTAGAATTATTCTTTTTGTTATGCAGTGCATACAAAAAGTACTCTATCCATCTAAAAAAGATAATCCGCTATTCCATTTTAGGCCGTCTCAAAATGATAGTCACTTACCATATTGAATATGCATTTAATATCTCATTTTCATATGTGCCCCTAATTAATTATTGTTATTCAACTACTTATGCATTGAAAGTATTTCAAATAATTAATGAGACGTAAGTGTATACTTGGAAAAATAAAGTAAAATTTAATGTTTCAACTATATTAACTATTGTTTCTTAATCCACGTAAAAATAACTACTGGACTATTGTTTCTTAATAAATAAATGAACAAATAAAGACATAGGATTTTTTACCAAGAAAAGTCGAAACAGTATCATCATTAGTTTCCAGTTAAAAAGTTTCTAAATTAGAAAAATTAATATATATATATATATATTTTTTTTTGGAAAGGAATGTTAGTTCAATTCATTAATCTGTATCTCCCAAACTGAAAGAGATTGCAATCGGCGAACAATCAGTCCAAAAAGTATTACATCCCCAGTAAATAACTAAAGCAACTAAGCCGTGAGCTACTCTATTCCTATCCCTAGGAACATAACAACACGACCCACACTTACTCTTAATGTCGTCATTGCACAAATCTTCAACTGACAATGCATTCGGGCGAATGAATCCGATGAGTTAAGCACATGGATAACACATTGAGCATCGCATTCCACTTTGCCAATAGAGAACTGATATTGAGAAGCCAATTGGAGTCCTTCAATTAGAAAAATAATTAATTAGCATAAATAATTATAAATTTTAAGAAAACAGCGAGAAGAGAAGTCTACAAAGCAGTTAGCCGATCATGTTGCTCAATGAACTTATCTAATGTTTACAAATTTATGGTTAATTTTTTTTTTCTTTGACACTACAATTCTAAAAACGGTAATAAAAAATGGTTAGCAAAATCTCCCATCTTATGTGACCTATATAGATGTAGGGAAACAACACACATAAATGAAAAGAAATTAGTTCTGTAATCAAAGCTGGAAGCCTATTGGATAGTAGCTCAAAAAACATAAATTAAACCGGAAAAAAAAAGAGTCTTTTCTAGAATAGGCAACTGAAATGTTCCTGGCCAAATTTAAGAATAGGCTATTCTGCTTTGAATAATAATCTCTCCATCCTAATTATATAGTCCATATTTCCTTTTTGAAGTGTCTCAATTATATAGTCTTGTTTTCATATTTAGTATGAATTTTCATTACAAACATACCCCTAACTAAATTTTTTTTTTTTTAAACCTTAGATCTAGTCAATCTTGAAATATGTTTAAAATTAAATTAAATAGTCGCTTTGAGAATATAAGAAGATTTTGGGGTTCTGCCTTCGACAATAATTCTTGGGCTGTTATTAATTGCATTCATTTTTTTTTCTTTTACAAACTATTAATTGCTTTTGAGTTCCATTGTTTCTTTTCCTTTTTCTTGAAATTATTTTCACAAATCGAGAAACTCATGTGCAACTTTTGGTGGTGAACAAGAAATTTTTAAAGTTTACATTTAATATAAGAATAATGTTATATAGCATCAGTGGTGCTTGACACTAATTTAGGTGGCATCTAATGTCTCATTAAATGATAAGTGAAATTAAATGAATAAATAAATTAATCATTTAATTCAACTTATCATTTACTGTCACCTTGATATGATGTCAAGTATCAGTAGTACTAGATAACATTACTCTTAATATAACCAACACTCATTAAATAAGAGCATTATAGGGAGATTATTAAAATGCTTCACATTTATTATTCTTAAGGCAAAATATATTGACACCACTATTTTTTGTTTTTATAAATGCACTACATTTTAATTATATAAATAGTCCTTAAACATTATTTACTTTCACATTTATCCTCATCATTTTTGTTATATTCTTCTTTTAAGATCTTTTACATAATTAGTACGTCTTGTTTTAAAGAATGATTTTTGTCCAAAATTTTCTGTCTTTATACTTTTAAAAATATCAATAAAACTAAATAATTGTACTTAACTATTTCTTATAATCTACTTATTAATATATTTAAGTCACTTTCTTAACTAAATTTTTGCACATATAGCTTTAACAAATATCAAATATGCTAGTTAATGAAATTTTGAGAATAAAATTGTGACAAAAAAAGTTAGGAATATATATGCATTAATTAGTAAAAGTTAAGGTTAATCAATGCAATTAAAATGTAATTTCAATATAACCGCCCTATTCTTAATCCTTGTGCAACACGAAAAATGGACTATATAATTAAGTGGGAGGGAGTAGATAGATAAAGATATAGATTGAAGAATTATTATTGTTTAAGGAAAATAAAAACTACTATCAATTCCACTGAACACATATATGTTTATATATATGTACACACAATTTTTTTTTTTTTTTTGGTGTCAAACTTACACACGTAACTTTAACTTTAAATAACAAATTTTCATAATAAAATCAATAACTTTTTAAATTTTTATAGTTAGAATTTCAATACAAAACTAAATTTTAATTTGTCTATTTAACGATTTAAACCCACAACATCTTACCTCAAATTATTATTGCGAAACCATTCACAGATAAAAAGATTTTTAAAAAAAAAGAGAAATAACTCAAATTAAAAGAAAAACAAAAAAAGGGTGAAAGTTCAATGGGGACCCAGGACGCTATGGCAAAACAACTTATCCATAAAGCAAACGTATTGTAAAATGTTCCGTATTTGTTCTTCAATTTAATTTTGATATATTAATTATGGAAAAAACAACTGCAGGAAGAAGATGTCCACATTCTTCAATTTTTTTTTTAAATTTCTTCGAATTCAAAATTGCTCAAGAAATGGTTAGTACATTTTAAAAATTAAAAGTATTGAATCATCACGTCACTATATTCATGTGATACATCGGTCTTAATTTTGAAAAACCATTAAAGAAAGCGAGAGTTTGACTTGGAAAAAGATAAAAAAAAAAAAAAGGCAATTAGACTTATTCTAGATTTTGGTTTCAAATGATTAAAACGTAAAAGTGACATAACTGTTTTCTTCCGTAATTAATTTGAGAGTTCATTGCACGTAATTTATTTTAAGCCATGATATATATATATATATATATATATTGGAAAAAGAATTCTATTAATTCAGAAGTATTGTACTTTGCATTGTCTGCCCCAATTTTATTGTAGATGTTCTTATGAGTGATATTTTGGAATGAATAAAAATCATTGTTTGATTGCAAAAAAAAAAAAAAAAAAA
>CAVNYN010223378.1:0-55633 GCA_963692815.1 Nyctanthes arbor-tristis | reverse complement strand
GACGTGTGCTCTTCCGATCTACAAAATTGATACATAGTTGAAAAGTTAGGGACCTAAAGTGAAAATTACCCTTTGAATATATATATATATATATATATATATATATCGAATTACAAGGAGATTGTAGGGGATGAAAATAGAATCCTGATTTAGGGTGTGAGAAACTAACATAGATGACATCAGGCTACAAGGGTCTTGGCACCATTTGAATATATATATGTTTGTTTAGTTTATATATATATATATATATATATATATAATTTGATTCAACTAATCTTAATTTTTTTATGTACTTCTTTCGCGTCCAGATTTTAAAATTGATTACGGTCTTATTTTTAAATACAAACAAAGCTATCACTTACAGAAATTATATGTCAAAATGATGCTCACACCGAAGCAACATCCTAGCTTCGCCCTGCCATTGGATGCTGATTGATTGGCTAGCAGCATGGGAAGTTATGACTGGAGAAATACTTAAGAACAACAGATGTAACATTTTATGTGGTACATCTGATGAATAATACATTGACATATATTAAATTTGTCTATATATCAATATAATTTCTTTTTAGTAAGAAATAAAAATGACACTATTAATTACTCACGTACATTTCTCTCTCCCCCCTCCTGCGCCCACGCATCTTTTCTTCAGACGTGTGCTCTTCCGATCTCATTAGTTACTTTTGTGAGTGAAAATCTTATTCTATTTTCTCACTAATTTCTCCATTTCCATGATTCATTCGCCATTACCAATGTCACTCAATTTTGGATGACAATTGCACATAAAATTAATAAATTTATCTTTTGAAATATTATTTTATAATATATTTTAAGTTTTCTTTCAAGTACGATTTGAAGTATTTTATAAATTATATGAATATAATGTATGCTTTCTAATATACTATAATTGTGTCGATTGTTAGCGTAGTTGTTACAACCTTTGATTTCTCTACAAAGAGTTTTGAAAATTACGGCGTAATTTTGAGAAGAACTTTTTGAAATGTACTTGAACGATTTCGTTAATAGATAACCGTCAATAGTGAAATAATAACTAAAAGTTTGGAATAACATTCCAGTTTACAACACAACAAAAATTATAGAGGAAATTAGATATTCCAACCTCTTTTTAGTGCTCCATTTAAATTTATACATTTGTTTGAAATTAATTATAAATATACCCTTATCCATTGCAAATCTACCACCCTATTTTATATTTTTTTATTATTTTATTATTATTAGTTTATTTTATATATATATATCCTAATTCATGTGTGTATAAATTTATATCAAACCCTAGCCACCACTCCCAATAGTCTTCATCGCCATTCCACCCGTTCACCGGAGTAGCGGCCATCACCTCAGCCGCAGCCGCCGCCACCACCACAACCAACCTTGTAGCTTACATCCATTCACCATCACACTAACCACAAGTAACGCCACCACCATAACCATCCACCATGTTCACCACCACCATGACTACAACTGGTAACCAATCGGCGGTGAATCAGATGGGAGGCGCTGCTACTGTTCGCAACTAGACATTGGCAACGCTGTTATTGCTTTTTGCTGCCAGAACCGTTCTGGCGGCAGTTCTAAATTCACCGTCTATTTATTTATTTTTATTTTTTATTCATTGTATTGTTTTCTAAAATTTCTCAGTGGAAACAATTTGGGCAGTAGTTATGAATTCATTGTTTTTTTTTTAAATCTTTTACTCATTGTATTATTCTATGAAATTCTCGGAGGAAAGTGGAAAAAATCTGCGTCCCCTTTTTTTAAATTTTTATTTATTTTATTTTTCTCAATTATCAGTGTAAAGTGTTACTATATGTGTAACCATCTCCTACCATTTTTCGGGGTGTTATTGTTTTCCAGCGAGCTACCCAATAGTAGTTTTTTTTCTTATTATTATATTATTTTCCGTTGATGATTGTGTTTTTCTTCTTTGGTTTGTTATCGGATGGTCCTTGTTTTTTCTCTAGCCTCGTACTATGAGTAGGTTGTTTTGTTATCGTGATTATATAAATTTTTTTACTTGAAAAATCACGATTAACGTGTTTTCCATGGTTTTCTTACTATCCATATGTTGTTTTGTTACCATGATAATGTGATTTTTCCCTCTTTTCATTTTTTTTTTAACACTAAGTGGTGGTGGTGAGGGCAATTGGTGGAGGTTGAAGTTTACTGGTTTAATTTTTTTCAGCATAGCTGGCCGTGTTAACACGTTATAAGTCTTGTTACCATGAAACATATAATTGTTACCATATTAATAGTGTTTTCCTCTACCGGGAACACATCGTTAAACATGTTTTTCTTAATTTATTATTATTATTGATTGTGTTTCTACTAATTTTTTTACATTTGTTATTGTTCTTTTTTTGTTACTATGTTTTTTTCCCTATAGCGAAGATTGTTACCGTGTATTAAAGTGTAGGCAACGGTGGTGGAGGCGGCTCTTCTTACCAAGATGAGGCGGGTGGTGGTTCTGTTTTGCGACCATCATAAGTATTAACGATTGGTTGATTTTAGTATGTGATGGCAACGGGGCAGCAAAATGAATTATTAAAATGAATTTAATAGGAATAATAATAATAATTGAATTTAGTAAAAACTAATTTGGGGTACTTTTACAATTAAAAAGAGTATTTTTATAAATAGTTTTAAAAACAAGGTATTTTTCAAACATCTTATCAACAAAAGAGGTTTTTATCAAAAGAACCCAAAATTATAACTATCAAACAAATTAGACAACATTGTTACTAAAATAGACTGAAATATTTTTAAAAATATAATACACATCATATATTCATGGAAATGTAATTATAAAATTCTTCAAATCATACTTGAAAGAATGTATTTATAGGTTTTTTTTTTTTAAGAATATAATTATAGTTAATATAATGTGTGTTATGACTTTAAAAACATTTCACTCACAAATTAAAAGCAATTAACATGTGCATTTCAAGGAAAAAAAGACGGCAATTAATTGATGAATGATGATGAGTGGGTATCGGGGAGAGAGAAGATAGACAAGTAATTAATAGTGTTAATTTTATTTGTTTTTAAAAATGAATTTATGTTGACATGGACACAATTTAAAACATGCATGTCATTGTATTATTAGTCGGATGTATCACATAGGATGGTATATCCGCTTACCGCTGTACCTATGTGTTTCTCGACTGGAAAGGCATCGATCGACACTCCATATATTAAAATTTATAAATAGCAGTTGAGAGGCCAATGAATTCTTTGATTGGTTGTGCAACAGGGAAGAATTCTTGAAATTCAACGAGGCAATTGTAGAAGACAAGGTTGATTATATTCCAAGCAGCAGAGTTTCAAGAGAGCCGCTACACGAGAGCAGCATTCGAATGTACACAGAGGCTTTTTGGGTGTCACAAAATTTTGTTATGGAGTAAAACTAAACAAATTTACACGCGACAAGATTTTGTTTTTCTACATATGATGGATATCATATGTGTTGTGAGTTCCATTGTGTACATCGTATTAAGTAAAAATAATCTCCAGTCATACGTTTTGTTGGATAATCTTGGCAGACTCACACACACGACGGGATATAGAGCTAGACTTAGTTTGGTATTGTAGTAAGAAGAATCAGTTTAGTATTTGGTAACCATTTTTGCTAAAATTGTTGTACGATCTAAAAAAGTTTTTAAGTGTTTGGTAAATTTAACTGTTTCATTATTTATTATTATATATGCTATGCTCAGTTTTTTTCCTTTTATGAATAATATGTAATATATATATATATATTAAAGTAAATTAGTATGCGGTATATTTGTACCGCAGTTTTCCAGCCAAAACTGTGAAAAATGGGGACTTTATAGTCTTTTTGTTTTATGTTAGGTAATGTGTGCGGTTACATTGACTTATTTTAATTCCCCAATTATTTATTTCTCTATTTTTTCAATTAATTAGGAATTATAATCTTTATCTATTCTTATATTCAAATACTTTGATTAAATATTTTGCTAGATATATCTTATCTTCTTATATATTTTGCTGGATTAATCTATATATTTGAAATTTTTTGATTTTTTAATTCAAAGTTTTTTAGTATATATGTCTTAGCTAACAAGTATTTTGTAATTTGTATTAGACTATTTACTTTTTAGTTGGTACATTAGTATTTAATTATTATATATATACTTTTAAAACGAGTCGTTATTAGATTACTTCTTTTATATATAATAAATAATGTTTAATTAACGTTTCATAGCTTGTAAAATTCCTGTCACAGTATAGTCACAAAGAAAAATAAAATGTTTAATTTCCTGAGGTATAAGAATGACAAGGGGTCAAGTTGGGATTGTGTATGCTACACCCATAACGTATCCATTAAAAAAATTTTTCCATCCCCACTTAATTCGGAGATGGGTCGGGGAAAGGCTGGTACATGTGATTCATATTACCCATTTATTAGCCAATTTAAATATATTTATATAATTTTATTTTCTTTTTTTTGTTTAATGAATAGTATTCTAAACACTAAAATTACAATTGAAATATAGCTTTTTTGATAAGTTTTATCATCTTTTTATTTTTCAAACCATTAAAATTTTTAATAAATATTTTTATTTTTGTCCCCCAAAAAAAAAAAAAAGTTAAACGGGCCGGATATGAGTAAAAATTTTCATAACCTTCCCCAACACATTATTAAGTCGGATTATTATTATTATTTTTAAAAATCTCATCCTTGACCGAATTACCTATTTAGTAGGGAACTCCCGTTTTAATAGAATCGGGTACCCGCGAGTATCGAGTTTGTCGGGTTTTTTTGCAATTCTTACTAAGATTACTTAATAACATTCCATTTCTCATCCATGCACATTGTTATGTGCTCTGCTTTAATTGAAATAGAATTGAATGTAAAAATAACACTAGAGATAGAAAGTTATTGATACTCTATTGAAATTATGCTATCAGAGTAATTTGATCAAATATGTTTTTCTCTATATATTGCTGGTAATGACCATTTTACCTATTTTTGAATCAGTTAATAATATTTATCTACGTTATTATCTATATCACATATATATTTTATTTTATGCATTGATTTCACTTTAATTATTAGATTTATTGACATTGATACAACTCTTTTGGACTATCTACTGGTGACAACGTTTCAGTTACTACAGAGAGCATATGATAAGAAATTGATGCTTGACTTTCTGTTGTTCGTGGAACTCTTTCGGTTTCACTTTCTTCATGTTTTTTTCCTTTTTCTGACTAATTTTCTTCAATTTCTTACATTAAATTCCAACTTTAGCAGTGGACTAGAGCATGTGAATTCCTATATAACATCAGAAATGAAATTAGAAATGAAGAGACTTTGAATTGTTATGAGTTTTTGTAAGAAATTTATGGCTCAAGTTCACTGGATAGGATGTGGCTACAAAATTGTATCAGCCGGTGGGGGATTTCTCCCATACTTATGGTTGTGAAATTGCATTTAATGACGGAACATGTTTACGACCAGCAACATTGAGGAAAAGAACAATTATTTTCTTTTAACTATATCTAATATAGAGCTCATTTATTTTATTCGAAGTGGGTATTCTAATTGTATCTAATTTAATTTTAAAGGCCAAAAAGAAGGTGGGGATTGTGCATATATGACTAACGACATTGAGGTGACTGACTTAAGAGTTAAGAAAATAGTACGGGAATAAATTAACAAAAAACATATAGTTGTGCATGGGAATTAATTTGGTAAATTATCTTCTTATACTCATTTTTCTTATTCTATCTATTTGGTTTCTTCAATTTTGATATTGATTTCCAAGTAAAATTTATTGGATAGCATAACCTTATAAAATTTAACCATAAAAAAATTATAAATTTCATATTATTTATTTTTCTAAACAATTTGATACATAACCTTCCCGTGCAACGCACGGGTGAGAATCTAGTATATATGTTATCTCACAAATAATTATAAAATATCGAAAAGAAATAATTGAAAGTGAAAACTTATTCAAAATTGTTTTTGTTCGGAAAAAATTATTTGAAATTAACCAATTAATAGAAATATACAAAAAAATAGAAATATATATTGCACAAATCAAATAAATTATAAGAAAATTTAAATAAAATAGATTGTTGCATAAGATGGCTTGTAAATTTTCTTTGTTGTTATCTAATATATGGAAAGGTCTAAAAAAATTAAATATATAGAGTCAAATTTGACAATTTAATTATTATTAATTGGAGATGCTAAAACCAGAAGTTGAGAAGTTATCTTTTTGCTGCTTCTCAACATCTACTGTAAGATGTTATTGCTTCTCCAACAATCACTTTTTGTAAAATTTACTAAATATTTTCATCAGTTGTGCTTCTTAAAAAGGCATAAGTTGGTCATTCAATAACAATCTCAAAGGGAGCCTTAATCTTTAGGCACAAATCGATCATGATCAAGATAAGTTTAATTATTGAAGCTTGAAATTATACATGTCCGATTAAAAGTCCCTTCAATCATTTCAAAAGGGGTGATAAGGTTATAATTTATATTAATTAATAAATAGAAATAGATAATCTAATTAATGTTTATTGATTGAAGATAATTCAGTATAATTATCTCGTTCAATCTTTTCCCCTAGAAAGTGAAGAGAATGATTGAGTCCACGTCTCCACTAACTAAAAGGGGAAGAGATAATGTTTTCTTTTTCACTCAAGTGAAGTGAGACGAACATTTCTTTTCCCTATAAAAATTCTTTGCCAAATGCCAACACAATCATTGAAGCACAGTCGTTTTGGAAACTAGCGGATACACTTGAGATGCAAAGATGCCTATAGATTTAACGATGTTCTAGGATCACTTGCATCCCAGAGCAACATATTATAAAAGGAGTCAGAAATTCAAAATTTTTAATCACAAGGTATTCCTTCCCCCATAACTAATTTTTTTTATGAGATATGATTGAATTTGAGCACTTATATATGTGTATATATTATTACTGATTAATTTTTTTATTCAAGTTTTAAAGATTTTTTGTCCCTTCCATTGACAAGTTATAGCTTACATATTCATGAATTGGATCGAACTAAAAAAAATTCAAAAGTTTGCCAAATATGACTTTAAGACAAGCGTAACGATGTATACCTTTTTCTCACAGAAAAGGCCAACTCTCGTACAAAGGGGCATGGCCCACCGTGGTTTTGACACCCTAATTGAAATTTCATATTTTGAAACAAAGATAGAAAATGTGACGTTAGTTCTATTTCTAGCAATCCTTAAAAGACACTCTCACTTGTTTAAAGATAATGCACCCATACCTTGGCCATCAATAAGTCCAAGCAAAAGGAAATTTCATTCATGAAAATATATATAGCCTCGTGAAGTCTAGTAAATTATAGGTGATTTTGTATGGTTCTAAGCTTATTTTCTTCTTTTCTTCTTATTTTCTTCTTTTCTTTCTTCTGTAGTACCCCATTTTCTAGATCATTGATATATCTACCTCATTTGTTCTTGTCAAAGTATTAAGATGAGGAAGATGAGGGTTTTAATTGCAACCATGATGCTCGTATTTCGTTTGCACGCACTACCAGGATACAACGTCGACAAGAAACTAGTAGAAACGATTTGTAGAAACACTCCGAATTATCAGCTATGCATATCTACTCTTCGTGCAAACCCAAGAAGCATCAACGCGGATGTCGCGGGTCTTGGCCTTATGGTGGATGCGGTGAAAACGAGAGCTAGAGAAACAAGAAATGCCATAAACAAACTTAGGAGCGTTCGACCTTACTTGAGAAATGCATTGAACGATTGTGCTGATGGGTACGACACAATTTTGAAGGCCGATGTACCAGAAGCAGTCGAGGCATTAACCAAAGGGGATCCTAAGTTTGCTGAAAATGGCATGGCGGATTCCGTTGTTGAAGCTGATCTATGTGAAAAGAATTTCATAAGGGGTAAATCCCCCCTAACTAGATTGAACATAGCGGTTCGTGATCTTGCCAATGTTGCCAGAGCTATTATCAGGAATTTACTTTAATAGCATGTTTGGCAAAGTAAATTAGAAACGTGAAAAAGAGACGGCCTTGCCTTGTCAATGCAACTTTAACGGCCTGTGGTTTGGTTTTCTTAGTACTGAACTAATTTCCATGAATTTATAGCGTCCTCCGACTGTATATCTTGATTATGAAAAATCATGGTTGTCTTTCTAGTTAAATCAGTCACTTTAACTAATGTTAATTTCTTCGGTTTTAGCAGAAAATTTTATCACACCAAAGGCAAAAAAAACGGAAGGGGAAGAAAAAAAAATTTTTAAAGGAAAAATTTTTTCATCATAAAATCTAATGAACTTTATAATTTTGATATAATTCTAGGTATCCTTATTTTCCATTTTAATGGGATATATAATCAAATTTGACATCCTCAATCCGTTCATTGCCACTGTACTATCTTAGCGTCACTTAGAGCCACTCCACTACTACATTTTTTTTCTTGTTCTTGTTCTTTTTCTTTTCTTTTTTTTTATTTGGGTTAAATTTCATGAAATGTCTATAACTTTTGCAAAATGTAGTGATTTTATCCCCACTCTTTTTTTCAACATATGGAGTTACCAAACTTTTGAAAACTCTTTCAAAAGATCATGTACTACCAAAATCCATCCATATTTTTGACAAGTAGGGTAAATTCATCATTTTACACCTGCATGAATTTTTTTTTGAGTCACAATATACATGGCTAAAATAGTAAAATCACTATGTTTTGTAAATGGTTTTATAAAGGATTCCCCCCCCCCTCCCCCCAAATAGCATTTTCCTACAAGTCATCATACAACAAAGGGTAATTATATTCCCACTATAAAAATTAATCATTACACTACATTATTATTCTTGATTTTGTTCACCCACCTACTGTAGGCAGGGTTACACCACCCACTTCTGACATGGCGCACAAATGGCCGGACGTGGCACATACATAGCCGCCATATGTGTTGGCTATGTGTGTGTTACTTCAAAAGTGGGTGGTGTAACCCCGCTCACAGTGAATAGGTGAACCAGACTCTTATTATTCCACCACAAATTAAAAATAATTTTGATAAACACACCACATAAATTTTACAACTATAGCCTCCTTAGTTTTAAAAATAGTAGTAAAATCCTTTAAAAAGTAATCAAACATAATACGGTACTTTATATTAATTAATCATTATCATCTCCATTTTTACTTGTAACACCACTAATCCAGTACCATCACATTGAAAAAAAGAAATTCACTTAATCATTTTCATGATTTGATTCATTTTATTCAACTTTTTACGTCAAATATATATATATATAAATATATATATTTCTAACTATAAATTGCAAACAAATCAACTTACCTGTATGTCTACTATCGATTCCAACATGATACAAAAGATCGAGATAAGGAACCTCTATTCCCTCAAAAAAAAAAAATTATTTTTATATCTTTGTTGGAATTTTGGGTTAAAAATTTTTTTAAAAAATATTTCCCAAAGCGCATATGTATTTCCTTTCACTATTGAAAAAGGATAATTAGTTTGCATAAAATAAAAAAACTAAGCTATTGAATCTTTACTTAATTAAATGAAGATAAAGAGGGAAATATATATAGTCAAATTAAGAATGCACTAAATCAACACAATGATAATAACCATACTAAAAATATTTTGCATTAGGTTATGTTGTGGGGCATTTGGGTTATTGATGTAATTATACTTGTGGTTATTTAAGTAAATAGAATTATTATTATTATTCTAAATTGTGGTGTAGAAATTAATTTGTATTGTGAGAATATAATTACTCTACAACAAAAAAGAACTAAAATCCTATCAACTATATTTTACGACAAATTCTATATAAGAATCTGTGTACATGTAGCAACTCTAGCCTGTAACAAATGAATGACCAATAAAATACAAATATATACCAACACCGTTAGGCGAGTCCGCGCGTGGTGTGCAAAGACGCATGCCACCACTCCACGTGTCCTTCTGGCAGCATATGTTAGTAACATCTCATTTTTTTAATGTCTTGTACGTCCACAAACAATATTTTACCCTTTTGACTCTCAATTGAAGGGAAAGTTGCCTATATATAACATCTCTAGTTCTTATGCATCTTATTATATCTGACAATTCTCTAATCTTTCTTCTTCAAGTTGGTCCAAAATTTTTCAAAATGAGGGATTTGTACCTTACTATAACGTTTATGTTTATGTTTATGTTTTATCATCACTCGATGGCACAAGAAAAAGATCAGAATCTAATAGAAACAACTTGTCGAAACATTCGGAATTATCAACTATGCATAAGTACCATGAAGGCCAATCCAAGAAGCATCAACGCAGATGTCACGGGCCTTAGCCTCATAATGGTCGATGCTGTGAAGGCCAAGGCGGAAGAAACCAAAAATACGATAGACAAACTCAGAGGATCCCGACCCGATCTTGGAGCTACATTGAACAATTGTGCTGATTGTTACAACGCAATCTTGAACGCCAACGTGCCAGAAGCGGTCGCGGCCTTAACCAAAGGGGATCCTAAGTTTGCTGAAAATGGCATGGCCGATTCAGTTGTTGAAGCGGATGTATGTGAAAAAAATTTCAAGCCAGGTACGTCACCGTTAACAGGATTGAACAAAACAGTTCGCGATGTTTCTGATGTCGCTAGAGCCATTATTAGAAATTTACTTTGATAGCATCATATCAAGGAAGAAGTTTGTGTTCGAAAGATAACCAGATTTTGAGGAAATAAATTGCAACTACATCTTTTTATTTTATTCAATTCAATATAATGACTTGTGAATTTCTGTCATTCGTTCTATTGCATCGCTTATTTTGCCAGTAATCAACCTTAATTATTATTATTATTATTTTTTTTTTGGGAAGAGAAATCAACCTTAATTATTATTCATTTATAATAATAGTATAGCTAATTCAAGGGAAAATTTCTGATTTTGCCAGTAATCGACCTTAATTATTCATTTATATTTCTTGATGAGCCATTTACTCCATCTGATTGCATTTTCCTTCTTTCCGTAATAAGTTCGCAGATCTGTTTGTTTCCTTCTTTCTGATGTTCGCTTTTTTGCATTTTCCGTATTGGCTAATTTCCACGTTATAAAGGCGAACAAAAGGAGGATTTTTTTGGGCCCCACTTGTAAAAGCCCCCTCTTTTGGGCTTGGGCTAAGTTTACGCTCGGGCTAAAAAAGTCAGAGCCTTTTCCCTCAACTTGGCTCATTTATACCACAATATTTAGGGTCCATTTAACAACCAATCACAATTAGTTTCCATTATAATCAAGTGATGTGTCAATTACAAAGACCGTAACTTGACATAGAAACATGATGTTAGCACCTTACTATTATTATAATTAAAACCAATTATAATTAGTTTTTAGGCATTTACAAGACCAGTGATTGCCACCAATGAATAATGACGTGTATATATATATATATAATTATTCCACTATAGAGTATTAATTTTGTCATTTAATGTCACGTCAATAAATGGTAATACCCCTCCCCTCTATCCCCTTGTAATAAAAAATAATAATAATAAAAAAAAAACAAAATGGTAATACCGTTTTACTTCCAAGCAGAGAAGATAATGGGGTGTAGAACAACAAATCAGGCACTACTTTAGGCCATTCGCTACTACTTCATATCTCACTTTTAGGCATTCATTTTTTGGACCATGAAAGGTTTATTTGCTACTACTATAACGCTCATGTTTCATATGAATGGGACGGCACAAGAAGAAGATTGGAATCTAATAGATACGATTTTGCAAAAGAACTCCGAATTAATTATCAACTATGCATATCTACTCTCAACGCCGATCCTACAAGTTACACAACAGATACTTTGGTCTAGTAAATCGTACGTGTCACAATTTTTATTGGTATAGTAAATGATACGTGTCATAATTTTTACATCTCCAGTGGACTGGTACATGAGGTTTCGGTCTATTTATAAATGGGTGATTTTCTCCATTTCTTCTGCATTTTTTTGTTTCAAATTTATTGGGATTATTATGAGATTATAAGTTATCTATCGCGTTATTATTTAATTAAATTCTTTCCCATACGTTGTACGAGAAAATCACTTAAGAGTGCGTTTGACACAATAATATAGAAAAGAAAATATTTTCTAACTTTTATAGAAAACATTTTAGTTAAGAGGAGGTTGGAATTGATTTTCCAGGAAAATGAGGAAAACTATGCTTAAAATGATTAAATCATGTAATTTCAATTCTATTTATATTTGTCAATCAAACACATGAAGTTAGAAAATCTTTTAGGTATTTGACATTTTCTATAGAAAATATCTCTAATTAAACGCGCTTTTAATAATAATACATGCAACATTAAGATTATTACAAAATTGAAATATATTAACACATCGTTACAGCTTATATGCCAAAATTTAAAAAAAAAAAAAAAAAAAAAACACATCGTTATAGCTAATGTCAATTTTGAATTTCAATTTACAATTAAATTCAATCATTAATTTTTTTTTTTAAAAAGTTCAATCATTAATCTAAATGACGTGTTCATTTATAACTTGATCAACTTGAACATCAAAATAACACATTGGTTGTGCAGAGAATTGAACGCAAGTAAGAACACGATCTGCAACTTCTTCCGTGACAAGATTGGCTACTAAGTTGGCAAGAATGGATTCACGTCATTGGCTCATCAACATAAGTTTAGCGTATAGATTAATTCGAATTTCTATTCAACTTGAGTATAATAGGTAAAACAGGTAATTATTCGATTCAAACTAATTATACGTCTGGGTATTTAAATTTATCATGGCCAACAGGTATTAACTCATTTATTATTTATTTATGATACTAGATTTTAGAAAAAATTATTCCAATGAATCTTTTTCTAATCACTTTCAAACAAAAAAAAATTTTCCGTGCACTGGTGAAAGAATAATAATAACAATAATAATCTTTATATATACACATATATAATATATAAAAACAATAATAATCTTTATATATACATATATATAATATATATAATAATACAGTTGTTTTCTGGTATAATTATTTTTCTGGTTTATTGAAGTCAAATTTTTTTCTAATTTGTTTTTTCGATTATGCAATGATGCATTTCAATTACACCTCTTTATCCTGTCAAAAAATAAATAAATAAATAACACCTCTTTATTGTTGTATTTTTAAAATTCGTCATTTCCTTATGCTCATTTTCGGAATAAAAACACCAAACGGTACATAAATGGGTATGTTTATCTACAAAAATATTCATCAAATCTTACCTTGATTTCCACGGATGTAATTACGCAATCCCAAGATAATAAAATTTCATTAAAATAAAGAATCTATCATTAAATTTCATAAAATTATATTATTTATTTGCTGGATTAAAATAACAACTGGATATTATGGGTACATGCACATAATAGAATGTGTATTATCTGTTTAAAATGGTATGTCGGGTAGATACAATTTTCTATGAGCATGAAATTTTTTATCCAAACATGTATCGAGTAATGACGGCTATTAAACAAGCCCGATATGAAATATTATACTGTTAACTAATAATATTGAATAAGTTAGATAATTTAAAAAGTAAATTATAACAAAACATTAAACATGTATATAGGCGGGTAATTATTAATAGATTATTATTTAAAAATTAATTTAACATGTCAAATAATAAATCAAAACTTTTATATTTACCGATTTTGTTATGCAAATTGAATGGCAAGTAACTATTAAACATTTTATTTTATTTTATTTTATTGAAAATTTTCAGAATTAGTCTTCCGTGCAATACATGGGTAAGAGACTAGTAAGAATATTAGCAAAAGAATGTATGTGTTCGAAGGAGGGAGGAACTGTAAAAATATTATAGTGATAGAAGAGATAGTGGCTTGTTGGATTAGACCAATCTTGCTTTTGAGTGTCAAATTATAATGGGAAATTATAATGAATTGAAATGAGTAGTGAAGATTTAATTAAAATTTGAAATATGTGCTGATAGTTGAGTTATGAGTAGTTGTAAAATTAGCGGTGGATGAAATTATAATAGGAAAAAACAATGAGTATTAATTAATCAAACACCATATATTAAATCTAAGACTAAGGGGCAGTGAATGCCATTAATGTTTTTGACTCAAATACCATATTATATCTAATCTTTCTGCATACCTAATTACCTATCCATATTTTCTTGGTCCAAAGATTTTAAAGATGAAGGCTTTATTTGCCACTATAATGCTTATGTTCTTTCTCCGTGGGATGGCACAAGAAGAAAAAGATGCAAACCTAATAGAAACGATTTGTAGAAAGACTCCGAAATACCATATATGCATATCGACCATAGCTGCCAATAAAACTAGCATCAACGCGGATGTCAAGGATCTTGCCCTTATAGTAGTGAAAAAACGATCTGTGAATATAACGGAGGACGCCATTAACAAACTCATAGTATCCTGGCCAGATCTCAGGAACCAACTTGAGTTTTGCGCTAGTTTGTACCATCACGAAATTACGGTTGATGTACCACAAGCACTGGAGGGTTTAGCATTGCTTTTAATGGCGTGGCAAGATCGCGATCAAACAAGTTAATCAATGCCAATTTTCTTTTAAACGGTGTATGTCGCCCATAACTCGATTGAACAAAAAAGCTAGTGAACTTTCTGGTGTTGCTAAAGAGATTATTAGAAATTTATTTTGATGGCATGATATTGAAATGGACATGGTATACCAAAAAGTAGATGGAACCTTGTCTCCCAAAAATAATCAGATTTTAATGAAATAAATTGCTTTACAGTTTAGTGAATTATCCATTAGTGCAACAAGCAATTTTAGACCTAGAAATTATACTAGAAAACAAATCATATATCATTGGACACTGTGAGCATTTTATACAATGCACACTGTAAGTATTTAAAAATTTCTACTGTGTTACACTAAATGCATTTTATAGCACAATAATAGAAGCAAAACATAGCAATAATTATGTAAATTAATATCATACAAATTTAGTTCTACTTGAAAGATTCTTGAGTAGGGAGAAAAATCACCAGGCAAATGCTAAAGAAAGAACTACGTTTAATCAAAGATGGTTTGCCTATTGATATAACTACCATTTCCAATATCTTTTACAAAATAATGTAAATTTACTATCTTACTTATTGATTATTTTTTTCTCTAACTGCACATTACACATGCTATGATGCACAGACACTTCTACGTGCTCTATGTGTCCGTGTCAGACACTATCGTGTCGTGCCTGACATCGACACTCTTTGGACACTTTGTGGTGTGGATTGATAAGCCATGTGTAGGGATTTTACTTTATATATATATATATATATATATACTAGTTAAATCACAAACTTACTAAAATATATTATTAGATAGTTAAATATAAATCTGTAATATTTATACCCTTGTAGAAAAGATAAAAATAAAAGTATACATTAATTGAATGAATAAAATCAATGGCTAATAATCGTAAAGTTCAAGATCGTTTAAAAGACAACATACATTCTTACATATAATCTTTCGTACATATATATAATAATGGAAAAAATACATATTACCGCCTCATTTTAAAAAAATCCTAATAAAACTAACAAATTCAAAAAAATGTAAAATGCATTAAAAATTTCAAAAACATTAAACTCACCAATATACACGGTAAAGATGGTGAATTAATGAATTATGATGGATTAGAATTTGTTTTAGAATTGACAATTCATATATTGTATTTTAATGTATTAGCGAAAAAGATTAACAAATAAAACAAATGGGCAAAATAGTTAAGGTTTAGTTGTTAAACACAATAGTCACATGTTCACGTCTTCTTTAAGCTCTTTTACAAAAATTTTTTGTTAAGAAGAAAAAAAATAGTTACTGCAAAATTTACTGAATAAAAAAAGCGGGAAAATCGTGGTATAAATGGTACCGAGATTTAAGTGGATTAATTAATATATATATAATAGATATAGATATAGATTTTTAAATGTCTAAATACTCTAGAGATACTTTAAGGGTACTCCTTCAGTTAAGTATTCTAACATCCTTGTTGTGTCCGATATGAAAACGTACTAAAATGAAAATGTTGATATATAATTTTGGCATTTTAAAGTACTTAAATCAACGTGTCTATATCCTATACTTTTGAAAAATCACGTGTCGACATGTCTAACACACGTGTCCGTGTCCGAGCAACATAACACACATGAATAAGATGCCAAAATCAGTAGTTTCATTTTCCCATCAACCAACATTGATTTCTTACACATGGCTCGCGTCTCTGCATGACACATGTGAGTGTGACGGCGTATGTGGGAGATCAAAATCAACAAAACCACCTTATTTTGTTATTTAAAAAAAAAAAGGCCAAAAACAAATTGTAAAAATGTACCTACAAATTGCATTTTCCATTTATTTATTTATTTTGCATGCCCACTCATCCGCCGGTATTAAATGCAATTTATATTTGTTTGTATTTGCCCTGAAAAAAAAAAAGAGCAATTTATACTCGCCCCCTCACCTAACAAAATTGTTTTTGTTGTCTTTTAGGTGGGATATTGGTGGGTCAAATTTCGTAAGTCAAAATTATTAAGTTGCACCCCACCAGAAAAGGGGCAAAAAAAAAAAAAAAAGGAGTTTAGGAAATCAATATTAAGATGGCAACCCTCACCTCACTGAACTGGGAAGCGTGAGGGACTTGATTAGAAAGAAAATAATAATAATAATAATAATAATAATAATAATAATAATAATAATAATAATAATAATAATAATAATAATAATAATAATAAAAATAATAATAACAACAACAATTGGATCATGGAGTTGATCAACGCCGCAATTGGTGGATTGCCAACCATCCATTCCTCAATCGATATATCGCAAGGCAGTCCAATCTTATCCCAAATCCACCTCCTTGCCAATGCTAATGCAAGCTTGCAATTGCCTCCAATTTTGAGTAACTGTTTTTCAAACAGAAATCATTACATTGCCAGCTACAACCCTTTTGACATATATAGTAGATATTGGAATAAAAGCACAATTAAAAGATAAATAATAAATTTATGGAAATTCTCAAGTACCACTTGGATGGCACCTTATGATGTCATCCACATGCGTCGATTTTTGTTTTTTGTTTTTTTTTGAAAGGGCTGGCTTTTTTTAAATGAACCAATAAAAAAACTAACCTCCTATAGATTAATGTTAATTGTTAGGCTCACAGGGTCCGCCTTCACAATCGGAGAATAGCGTCATAACGTGACTATATATATTGCACTTCTTAAAGATTGTCATGTCAAATATATTTTCATACGAGAATGGTTCAATTTGTAATGGAACAAATGCTTGTTTGGAAAAGACTACACAAGTTATACGAGGAAGAAGTTTATGGATCACAACTGGTTGTATAAAATGTAAACAAGTTTTAAGTGTTATGGTCTATTTCAAATAAAAATTATTTGAATTAATTATTTATATATATATATATACACACACGAGCGAAATCACGTGACACATGTAATACGTAAAGTTTTATCACACACGGTTTCTGTTTTGAAATATAAATCAAATGCTAAACTGAGTCAAACGTATGTTAAATCAGTTTATTTAATATATGATGATTTTGTAATTTATAGTTATTGCCATACAAGTCAAAAAACTGCGGATCTACCAATGTCAAACAATTTAAAAATAAAAATTCAAATAGATGCAACTTTTAAGAGCAGAAAAATGGATCTTGCCCACATGTATCCTCGAGTGTCATGCAGAGATCCCTGAATTTAGGCGAGAAAATGCAACACAAACCCATCACTGCATGTTAGTAAGCCAAATACATTATTTCAAACATATACAAAAAATAGCGAAGATTTAGCAATTGTAACATCGCGTAACAACTAACAAGTTAAGACCTACTATATTGCTGATAAACATGTGAGATAAGTGAATAGAAGTAAGTCAAAAGTGTCTCAAAAACATTCCATATAACTTACCATTTACTAATGCTAGCTAAGCACCCTAAATATACAGTGCAATCTCAAGGAAGGAAATAATAGATCAAAATTCGACTGAGAAACCTCTTGAAAGGCTTGAGTAGATGCCGAGTAGGCAACTTTTATTGCGGCTTGCCAGGAAGTCTTTTGCAGCAATTTATTTCTCCCTTCTGGTATAGAACTCTTTACAAGGGAGTCACGAACTGTCCAGTTTGGGATCGGAAGGCAGTTTAGTATGAGGCCTTGCCATCTCCACGTATTATATCAGTATCTATGCACTCGTGTGCGTGTTCTTCATTCTAAACTACAATTGCATTTTACTTGACATCTTTATTCTCCTTATCCATGATGTCTGAACGAGGTGCCACTTCCACCAGACTACAAAAATAAGATGCAATGGAAGCTCGGTTAAGATAAGAGTTACAGTGCCATGAAGTTCTTACAAGGCTACAAAAATAACATGCTTGGCTAAACATTAAAAGCAAAACAAGATTTTGTTACTGGAACTCAGAGAACAAATAACTTCTTGAAAAACCTAAAACATGTTTAGTAAAGCAAAAGTTCTACTCAAGCGTAACTTATAAGTGAGCTAAACATGCTAAAGTTCATTTTTAGGAGAAACAAAGAAGCTTACTTGGGAGATCCAGAACCAATTGATGCAATGTTGGGAGTCAATGTGTTTTGATGGTTATGAACCGCAATGAAACCACTCTCTGGTCCCGCATTTGTCGCCGGTGAACCGACATCTGAGCTACTTCCATGTGGCATTCCTGAGTAAGCACATGAAGCAACACAATTGTCAGGAAATCAAGAGCAATAAAATTGATAAACCAAACCAAAGTAGCCTCTTTAGTATATCCATCAAAGGGAAAATGCAAATTTTGAAACAGAGAATGAGGGCAACTCGTTATTCTTTATACTTATAAATGTTTAAAGAGTCAATTGAAGGGTAATAGATCGGCACTGTATACATGAAATTATGCAATGCTGAAACGATGTTTTGATTGATGCATCACTCATGCAATCATGCCCTCCAGCAACCCAGTACACCAGAACCATGAAACAATAACAAAGTAGAAGCCAAGCATAATGGTCACTATAAGTTGATCTGGCTGTAGATCAAAAAAATTATGCAAAGAGTGAAAACCGAAGGGAAGGGAAAATCATGAAAACCACTTGTCCTCTCAAGGAACATAGGCGATAGTTATAGCCATGTTTAGTTGTGCTTAAAAGTTAAACTTGGTTATAGGTTACCTATTTTTTGGCAAATTTTCATGTTACGATTTTTTCTAATCAAACCTATTGAACTTCCAAGCAGGGACGAACACAATATGAAAGAAGCATCAAATCCTAGCAGTCAGTGACCATGCAGCATATCAAAATTTTTATCATCAGATAGGAAATACTACCTTGAAAAATGATCAGAATACAGAAGAGAATGGTTAATAGCATGGCAATAAAGTTTCCACTTGATGATGATGGGGAGGACGCCTTTGCTGCTTTCATTTTTTTTAATGCCTTCATTCGGTCAATCCTTGCACGTTTTACCATGGCAAGCTCAGCAATCTCTTTGATCATCTTCTGATCAGCAGCATCCAGTGACAATCCTCTTGGTGGACGGGGAGGTTTAGGTGGCTTTTTGGCTCCATGAGACTTGCACTTTTCCTTCCTCACGTTCTTCTCTGAAACCGGAGTTTTCACATTGCTGCTCAAGCTCACCCCGTTTTCAACCCCGAGCAATCCATCTAAGTTCACCAGGGAATTGCAGGCCCTAGCAGAAGACAGCTTCCCTGGTTTCAAATCCAAAAGGTCAGGACTTGCCGCTTCTCCATTCATACTTCCATTGCAATCAATATCAATCACAACTTCTCTAGTAGGAGTGTGATCCATCTGCATCTCCCGCTCTTGTTGACCCATAAAATTTTAGCCTGTCAAGCTGAAACACTTTCAAAATTTATCCACTGAATAGCCCAAATGCCTCTTTAGCAATGAATTAAATAAATATAAGTTAAGTGCAGGCAGGGATTCAAAATCTTGCTAATTAATTAACAGCCGGCGTTCCCATGAAAAAGAATAAACAAAAACTGCTCAAATTCAAATTTCACACCCAGTACCAAAATTCAGCAATTTCCTAGCAAGCCCATAGAACTCAATTCATTCAATATACTTATTGCTAACGTGAAATTCAAGTTAACAAGAACTTGAATTGCAAACCAAATTCTATAAAGACAATGAACAGAGAAACGCTTGTCGGTGAAGCAAGGAACAATACAAATCACAAAACCAATAATTCAATTGAAACCCGAAACAATGGAAGTCAAGGAGCACAAAATTCTGCAATCACCCAAGTGCCAAAAAGCAGCAATACAATCACCAAAACAGATCAAAAGCACCCAAAATCATAAGGAAAAGATACCTTAAAATGCCAGATCCGATGAAGGCAAGATCACCCACTCCCAATAACATCAATTGGAAACTTCCAGTTACAAGCTATTCAAGATTCGGGAAAGAGAGAGAGAAAGGGGTGTGTGAGAGTGAGAGAGAGAGAGAGAGCAGATTAACGCACGAGGAATTGTGGGGGCAGAAGTGCTCAACCGGGAAAGTGGTGATTCAATTCTTTATTGGGACTCAATAATTTATGAATACAATGCAATGCAATGTGCTTTGAATTTTAAAGTGACAGCCTATAAGCTATCATGCTCAAACTGAGATTTTGCCTCCACCGACACCTCCCGCTCTCCCAAGGCCCTCCGAATAATACTCAACACTATAATAGACACATTTTTAATCAAAAAGTCATAAAAAGATATCTCTTTGTTCGATTTATGTGTTATCGGTTCAATCTACTTTAACAAATGTGATAAATGTGACGTGAGAGTTTTTAAGTAATTAGGTATACTGACTAGTATTAATATATTTAATGTCTCCTTCAGACATGTATCGTATCGTATGTTATCATACCTAAATACATATGCAAGCTTAACATAAACTCATAACCATGAATGAACTCAAAATTCTTACAAAGATTGATATTTGAGGTAAGCTCTTATTATTATTATTATTATTATTATTATTATTATTATTATTATTATTATTATTATTATTATTATTATTATTATTATTATTATTATTATTAGAATTCTCGCTCATGCGTTGCACGGGAAGAATAACAGCAATAAGAAAATTCAATATTAACATATATTTAATTTCAATCAAATATATATTAAATGCAATAAAAGTAATATACAGTTGATTTAGCAGTCACCTTAATTCCGAACTAATACCATGTAATATAATATATTAATGGTACCATACGATACATTGAGGTATACTACCTGGGAAATCACAATAGATCATTCATTTGGTGTCATATATCTGGCATTAGATTATTTTCAAAATAAAATACTAATTGGTGCTACTAAGAAAAAGTAATGTAAAAAAATTTTTTTTTAACTAAATCAACAACCGATTATATTACATCCACATGTGTAACAAATTAAAGTTTTAAAGGGAACACAAATTAGAGAATAAAAAATTAATATAAACTCTTAATCAAGATAAATTTCAATGAAATTTATTTGTTATAAATTTCTTTAAGAAAAAAATTCTTAATTATACAAAAAATCACCCCCTTTTTTAATTAAGGAAGGAAATTCATGAAAGTTATTTTAATATTAAGTTATTTTATGAAAAAGTAGGAAAAAATTAAAAAAGTGTAAAACAAATTTAATTGTTATCCAGTACAATCAGAATAAAACTGATAATTATCCAAATAGATTCCTGTGAATTTCTTTAAGAAGATATTCTTAATTATAAAAGAAAAGATAATAAAATAAAAATAGAAAGTTGGGGGAAAAAATGTAAAACAAATTTAAATGTTATCTAGTACAATTAGAATAAAACTCATAATTATCCGAAGAGATTAATATGAATTTTTTTAAGAAGATATTTTTAATTATTCAAAAAATAGATAACAAAATAAAAACAGAAAGTAGGAAAAAACTTTAAAAAATATAAAACAAATTTAATTATTATTATCCAATAGTGAAGTCATTGATGACGTCACTAATATTCTTATGATGCTAGACCAGTGGTGGGAAATCACAATACCAGACGACTTCTCTTATTATAAATATATAGATTATTATTATTATTATTAGTATTATTATTATTATTAGTAAAAAAGGAGGAAAGAAATGGGATTAAAACACGTGGAAAAACAAACTTACATGACCTAATTTGCCAAAGTTGACCATATTCTTGTTTATTGGACAAAAAGCAATATTTTGAATATATATTAAATTAATGGGTAACACAACTAAAGAAAAAAAATCAATAATTCATGGATTGATACTTTAAAATTTTAAATATGTTAAAAGAATTAATAATTTCATTTTGGTAATCCAGCTAGCAAAATTAAATTTCAATTGCAGAGAAATTGGAAAAGAATAATGTTCTTCTTTTTTTGCTGTTTAGGTAATTGATGTTGAGTGACAAAATTAGAATGGAAAAAATCTCGTGTGAAAATTAATTGTACAACTTACTTAAAATAAGAGATTCAATCCCAATATAATTTCAGATAAAATAAGGACACGTTGCTTGTATATATAAATTAAGACATGATGCTTTAGGTCTACCATTTGCATGTTGTTGTGATGAAGAAAACGTTCTATCACAACTTAGTCCCGTCCAAAACAGAAGAACGAGTATGTAAAACTACCAACGCTGTTTATCAAGTCACTCGAGTTCTCATAGAGATAAAAGACGTTTACCCTTAACCAACTCTTGATTACCAAAATCCATGGGAAATCAAGAAAACTTTGACGCACTATGAGGTGAACACTGGAAAGATTTACATCTCGTTTTCCGATATGTTCGACCACGTTTTCCGATATTGGAATTTGTGTATGGCCAACAATGTGGTTTTGGGGCACAAAGTAAATGTCATTCTATGGGATGTGAGTGATCAACACAACCCTAAAAGGTATAGAAATGAGAGTGCTTATGTTGAAATGTTGCCTAATGATGATTATATATTGGGTTGTATGGAATTGTTCAAAGATAGAAGTTTGAATATTGATGATGAGATTGGATTGTATTGGGATCCTAAGGCTTCTACTTTTCAGTTTAAATTATTGTGTAAAACTTTATAAGATTTATTAAGTTGTTTTAAAGAAATAATAATAATCCCTTTGATGATGTGATTAATAACTAGATTTTTGTATTGGCAACTTGCAAACATATGAATTTTACTCTTTTACAACAATGCACGATATGTAGTTTTGTTCTTATTATATCGGTTCACCTCCTTGTCAAACAAGACGATTAAAAAAAATTATGTGATCGACTCTAAATTTAATATTTTGATTTGTCTAGATATTATATTTCTTTTATTATATAAATATATAAATATATATATATATATATGATGTTTTGGCACTCAGGTTGGGAAGAAAAAGGTAGTTGGAAAGTGGTATCATGAGGCTGTATTTGGATCTTAAACAAACAAATTCTTTTACTATAATTAAAGCGTGATGACCATAATGCACGTTTACTTACAACAATTTTGAGTTTTTAATTGTTAATTTAAATTTAAAAAAAGAAAAAAAAATGCAGGCTGCTACATAAAATTATACATGTTTTTCACTAAGAGAAGTCAGAGGCTTGATGTATGAAACTGAGTTGACAATCAGAATGGCAATGCTTCCCTCTTTTTGAATCTATGACAAAAGAGTAGATCGTCAAAATAAAATGAGTCGGGATTTCTTTTATTAAAGAAATCAACGTATGGTACAAGAAACTATTGATATTGTGTTAGTCTCTGAGAATGTATGAATTATAATTAAATAGTTAACTGTGTAAATCTCTTTAGGTAATCAAAAGAGCTGTGATAAAGCTGATACGAATGGAACCTATTAAAAAAAGAGTGACTTTTCTAATAAGCATGTAAATTTAGAGGGCTAAAAAGCCATCATATAAGTAAGGCTATGTTTGAAACAACTTCCATTGGTAGTTCTTCCAAGCAGAAGAAGTGAAATCAGTTATCAGAAACTATCAAAATAGGTTTTAAAAGTAGCTTCTGAGTTTCAAAATGATACGAACGTAAGGTAACAAAACTTGAATAGTGAAAATATCAACTAATGATCTCTGATATCACGTTGAATCACATCGGCTGCTAGGCCCATCACAGGCAAATTAAGGATAAGATGGAACCTAAAAGCATGTGATAATGTTGTTTGTAGTAAGAATCAGAACAAGTGCACGGGACTCCCCAAATAAATTGCGGAATTAAAAGAGGGATAATTTGATGCTATGTTGGTGGGGGGCCGGGTTGGACTTGGACCCATCTCCCATACAATATCTTTGGATTTTTTTATCCCAACCACACCTTAACATGTTAGATGCATTGAATTCCGTAACCTTGGACGTTGCTCCAATTATCCATTCTTTTTTCCTCCTTTTTTTTTTCTTTTCATTTTCCCCACAAGCTATTTTAAATTGATTTTTTCACATTGATTAAAAATAGGACCTATATATATATATATTCTAGAGGATCACAAGTGTACAATGGTTGGTTTCCATAAGATGGTGTGTGCCATAAACGTAAGATGAATAATGGAGAGGAGAGATATAATAATAATTATGAAGAACAATGAAGACATTGTGAAAGTAATTTCACTTTCACATTGATGCAAGAATTTTAAAGGCAAATTTATATATATTAAAAAAAAAAACCCATACATAAGTACGTGGATCATGAAGGCCATCTGATTTGCTACCGAATTCCCGTAATTGGGGCAATAATGATAATAACAATTTATTTTCGTAGAACAATAACACTTCTGGTCAATCTGTCTCTAATCCATCCCGTTGCGATCACTATATATATAATGAAAGTTGATAATGATGATGATATGATAATAATAATAATAATAGGAAATATACATATGGGAAATTATATTCCCACCATAATTATTTATTCTCACACCACATTTTTTTTATTCTCTTAAATATCTTTAAATGAAATTACATCAATAACCTTCTTTAAAACTCATTTTTGTTTTTAATTTTAAAAAGGTATTTTCTTTTTCTTCTCACACCACAATCATAATTATCTTAATTTTATTTCTTTTTAATAATTATTTTTTTAATTTCTTATTTAAATAATTTCTTAGTGAAATTTTTATGTATAATTATGATTCCACAACTTTAACTTTTAAAATTTATATATTTTTAAACAATTCAAGTATTATATCATTCAAGTTTAGTATATCATATTTTTGCGCTGGTTGCACGACGAATGTTTTCAAACTGTTTTGTAAAATTTCAAACTTTTATTTCTAATCTTAGTACCTTAATTTTTGTAGCAAATTTATAGAATAATAAAATAACAATGAATAGTTTTTTTAGAGTTTTATTTGATTTTTATATATTGATAAGTGTCGTATGTAGTAGTTACCTAATAAAATTGAAGAACCAATATCGCCGACTATATAATTTCTTCTTGAAAAGCAACTAACAAATTTGTTATAAGTATTTTCATATTGTGATTAATAATATTAAAAACATATGATTAACATAAAAAAAATAAATAAATTTCATTCCAATTTTATTTTAAAATGAAATGCCAGTTTTTGTGGGGCTAAATTGATTGCATTTAAAAGTTTTTTGAAAATCTGTAAAAATTTAATTGACTGATTGGAAATGTTGTAACATTTATTAATTATTAGTTTTAATTTCAAAGGTAAAACAAATAGATAAAATAGATAGGAAGTTATAGATGGTCTATGATTCTATGGAGTTAAGTTTGAGAGATTTTTTTTGAAAAAAAGAAAGACTTTGTGAGAGTTTTTTGAAGTCTTTATATGGACATACATAGGCAGATTGATCTCATAAATTAACTCGTATTAATACTTACGTCAAGATCTTCGATTTAAGATCCAATTTGTATATGCTTCGAGTTCGGAATATTAATGTGTGGAGGAAAATATACATAGTTCGAAAATATCTTTAAAATAAATCCATAAATTTTGACATTATTTCATATCAATTGTGAATAATTAATTTCATATGCATATATGTAAATTGATAGTGGTATACTTATTAAAAATATCAATTAAATATGGTGTACTTATAATATGGTGTGAGAATAAAAATTTATAGTGAGAATATAATTACCTTAAACATATTCTTACTTTTTAAAATTATAATAATACACGACATATATTTTAAGTATGAGTAGACTTTTCTCATTCCAAATTGAGAAGAACAAAAAAGGTAAACAATTGAAAATATTTATGAAGGTTAAAATATAAAAACACTAGAAATCTAGAGAAGTCGAAAGGTTCCATTTAGTGCCACATGTGTCACTATTATCTAGCGCTATTGACGCCAAAGACAAGCCCAAGTGTGAAATATGACATTAATTATCAAGTCTCACTATTTGTAAGTAATCACTCAGATAATCTTTTACAAAAAAAGATAAATTTACCGTCTTATCTTTAAATTATTTTTCTCCAATCACACAATTGTGAGTTTACTCCATTTTGTAAAAGATTAGTTAAATGATTACCAATAAATAGAATCTTCCTCAATTATCAGTACAAATTAGATGAGTTTTACATCAACACATTCAATCCAATGTCTCATTTAATTTATTTCCATGATAACAATTGTAGCCAAGTAGCTAGCCTAGTGGCCTAAGCACCAATGATGAACATCACTCCACTTTATTAGACTTGTTCAATTTCACTGAACTGTCACACATAATGATGATCATCATTATCTTTCTTAATACAAGTATTTTAGCCAGCCATTTCATTTTCAGTGTGTTAGGTTGCTCATGAAGCATACAGAATGAAAACCAAACAAGCTCATATATGTTGATGTTACATCACATCAACAAATAAAAACCAGTTTTGGAGTTGGTTCGAAAATGAGCAAATTATTGTGAGAGCAAGTTTTGAAGAAAATACATCTGGAGATACCAGTAACTATCCTCAATTAAATCTAGAGGACACGCTTCTTTCCATCCCCAAGCAAAAGTGGCTCAATGCGTGCAGAGCCGTTCAAATTTGATGATGGTGCAATGCATGCTCCGTCGTTAAAATTTGATGATGGCAGCACCACTTGATGGCTTTGATGCAAAAATGTAAAGGCCAAGATCTGTCTTATTTATCACCCCTCTATCAATTCTTGATTGATAAAATTGCTCCTGAAAAATAAAGAACGATATATATTATGCATTGCAGAGAATCATAATGTTTTTCCATGACGATAGTCGAAGTTGCAAGATACAAACCTTGAGGTTAAGGATAAATTGAGGAACGGCATTCTCCTTCACCAAGGCAACTGCACAACCACCCCATCCTGCTCCCGTAAGCCTTGCCCCGAGGGCACCATTATCTCGACAAATCTTTACAAGTTCTTCCAACTCTGGGCAGCTGATTATAGGAGATAATAGGAGGCATGAGAAAATATGCTAACAAGAACCATATGAAGAATGAAGAAACATTCAATGCAGGAAACAAGGTAGTGAACAATCATTAGCCCGCGTTACTTTTCGACTTCTATTTCATTTACAGAAATTTGTCAAACTACTTTTATCCAACTCAGTTGTGAGACCCACAACTACTGCACAATTATCCACCACTCATTTATACTTGTACCAAGTTTAAATTCAAATAGGGAAAAAACATAGATGGACAACTTCAAATTTTTTGGGGCAACTAGTTTGCTCAACAGAAAGAAGAAATAAAAGTACTTCTGTAGAAAGTAAATCAAGTTCTTAAGCTAAAATTCAGCCAAAGCAAACAACCTAGAAAGTAACTTCACAGCAAGTAACCTAAAACGTAACTTTACTATCTTTTTTAGGCTTATGTAAACAGGCTTCAAGACATCAGCTGCCGTTGCATACAGTATGGGAAAAGTTTTCCCTTATTTATCTTTCAGCGAGGGAAAGAGGCATGGGATTAAAGTCTCTGTTTAACATTAGTTACTATGCATCAAAATTTCAGAACGGCTTAGGCAAAATCAACTATTATAAAAATCAATGGCATTTTCCACGCAAGTCATCCCAATGCATAGAAGCAAGAAGATGAATTTCCCACCTGCACTCGTATAATATGCTGCAGCTATAGTGGCTATCATTCATAAGATCCCCAAGCTTCTTCAGCATTTCTTCATCACTGCAACAGCAATTGCTCAAAAAATTTAGTGTAAGAGACTACTGGATATTCATTGCAAATGCATGAATCTACCCATTGGTGATGGCATTAACACATCAAAATGATAAATGCTGACTCACCTTAAATTTGATGCCACGGTATCTTTGAAGGCATGCACGCGCTTGGCTTCAGAGTAGACATGAGCAGCTCTCTGAAAAAATGAAACTAAATTAATTACACATTGCCACCAAAAGGTGAAGAAAATTATTAGATCATATCAAAAGGATACACGAGAAATTATGTATCGCATTGGGAAGATCACTAGAATTTAGAAAGTTGCACCAGTGATAGTTGGGTAGACGACCACAAAACGGGGGGGAATTCTATCTTATACACGTACCAACAGATTTGCACTTATTCCCGGGGAGAAAGAAAGAGGAGGGAGGAGGAGGAGGAGGAGGAGGAGGAGGAGGAAGAGGACAACCAGAAAGTAGAAACAAGGGCATGCCATCGAAACACCAATTTACCGCTATATCTTTAGAGTGACAGACAATTACCTGGTGTAACTTATAATGCTTGGCAGCTCTCAGCACATCCAAGGAAGAAGGAGAATTGGCGAACACAGTTTCTAGCTTTTCTTCAGTGATTTTCTCGATATCCTCAGCACTGTATGGTTCCTCCTTCAAAAGTTCCTGCAGCCACACACCATTAAAAGCTTCGCAATTTGCAGCTGTCCAATGGAATGAGGAATATAGAATAGAATGCTAACAATTAGAAGAACCATAATGGTTACAACGACAACAGTAGGTGACAAAAGTCAATAGTATACACATGCTCGGTTTTAGAAAATACTTGCAGTTAAAGCCTTTCGTAAACTAAGTTCAACATAGATACATACCTTGACAGTGAAGACTGGGTCAGACGATCCATGAGTACCAGCAAATGATACACAAAGCCCTTCTACATCTGAAAGTGTCTTGATATTTATTGCGTCTTGAGGATTTGTACCAAGCTTTATCGCTAGTATGATCTGATATGGTGCAACAATCAGCTTTTATAGAAATATAAATAAAAAATAGAAAAAGAATGTGAATGCTTTTAGAATGTCATGCTAATGCGCATTCAAACAGTAAAGGGCATATGTCATGTACAAAGAAGACTACCAAGAACTTGAGATTTATTTCAAACCAAATTACTTACTGCTGCTAAGCGGCATTCAACAACTCTATTATTGTAGTTAGTTGCAGCAGTTACAGCTTTTTGAGATTCCGCCAATGAGTGAGCTATGACGAAACTTCCACCAGCAGGAAGTTGTACATCAGTTGCTCGGATGGGGTTAAAGTCAATCAGCTCAGCAAATCCAGATTGAGCCATAATAGAGATAGCCTGTCAATACAGCAATCCAATAACTCCCTAATTATGGCAACTTCATATTAGAGATCACTCAAAGAAAGAACTTCATAATAAAATAATAAAATACCAAACGATTCTAAGAAAGATGCATTACATGATAGACATTAGCTAGTCTAAGAGATAAAGTGTGGCCATTACATTTGGTATAACAATTCATTCCTTGAATGTTTAAAGAAGTTCAAAACTTATGATTCCTAAAAACTTTAGAGAAAAAAATTTAAAGAACCTGATCCATTCCCCCGGATTGGGTGCCAATGTGTCTTTCACATTCGCAAGTAAGTTGAGCAAGCTCCTTCTGAAATGCAAAATGAGTAAACATAATCAGAAACGGAAATAAATCTCTTAACTTGTTAGGATGAGCACACTCATTAAACATGGACCCAGTACCTTGGGAAAGTTCCCGCCAAATGCAGCCATAATGGCAATTGTAGAAGAGCAAACGAATGCAAGATCGGAAGAGCAGACCCTACATGAGAACACGATATGACTCACATCCTCCTCTAAATTCAAGAATTTGGAGCGGATCTAAGTTCCAACTGAAAATATTGTATAAGAGATGAGCAACCACCTGTTGGAACTATGCCATCAATAACGATATCAATTCCGACGGGTTCACCGACATTTATCCCCTTTAAATTAGCATATTCATAGAAGCCTTTGTACCTGCAAAATGGAAAGTTATTAAATTTTAGAATGACAAATTGAAATCATGTGTGCGCCAGTTTTGGATCTTTTCCTTAATTCCAAGTAATGGTCCACAAGCACGCTTATCTTGTAAGTTGACAATTATGATAAATCAATCATATCATTGCAATGTAAGTTCTGTGCAAAAGCTATTGGTGTCTTACCCACAGATGAAATAGTGACCCCATTTGTGATTCTTCAAATCAATTTCCTGCAATAAAAGGTCAATCAACAATTTAATATGCCACGTCAAAGTAAAGAAGAATTGATCATGTCTACTCTCATCCAAGTTACTATCTTTTAGTGCAATTTACATAGAGTTTATTTATATGCTTATGGCTTCATTTGAGGTGGTGGCTGAAAGGAAATTGCTGGATTGCATCACTAAATGTTGTCACATCCCAAGATATCCTTTTGCACCAGTCATGACAAAGACTTGTCAAAAAATTACATTATCATCGCAATTCTTAGCAGAAATTCCTTATTTAACTACAATTTTTGAGTGGCAGCGCTTGACCAAAAGCATAATACGAAATCAAGCAGAAGTAAACAACAAAATTTTAGAAAGAAAAGGACTGAATGTTCCATTTGAAACAACCAAAACTTCAAACTAAAGGCAGCATTACATCACACAAGGATCGATTTTTCTGCTTTGTAAAAACTTAAAGACACCTAGATGAAAACAAAGACAGAGTAACCGGATGATCTAGAGTAATATCATCATACCTGCTCCGGATCAGCACGGTAGGTACACATGGAGTATTTCTCGCTATTCACGTTGCCGATGCGAATCACATTCTCCTCGTTCACGTCATGTTTCCGTATGGCCACAATAGTATCTTGCCTGATCGCCATCGGCAGCACTGAATAGCCTTCATAGTCTATGTGCTCCCCAATCAAATTCACCCTCCCTACAAAAATAACCACTCTAAAAATTCAAATCACTGAATTCAGAAAAACAACCCATCGAAATCCAAATTATAACCAAATCACACCCCTTTAATCTCATATCCAAAGTCAAAATCACACTTTCTTTTACCCACTCTAATGCAGAATTTATCTTGGAAACTTCCAAGCAAGTCAACAAGAAGTAAAAGTCAGTGTCAAATTAGCCGCAAATCAAATCAAGCCTGTGGACAAATATGCATGATATGCATGAATGTAAACAGAAAATCAAACCTGGTGATCGGGCGTAGATATCGGGGGATTGGCCGAAGAACTCGACGAACTTGGACTTCAATTGGTTGAATCGGAGCTCCGCTTCTTCCAACTGTGATCCAGTTCCATAAACGGCTTCAAGGGTAGTAAAAAGCGGCACAGGGAGTTCCTCGTGTCTGGCCATTGAATTGAATGAATTATCTTCTACCGCTGAGACCGAGTTTGCTTTCCTGTACTCACTAGGCTTTTGCCTTTTGGCTTTTGATAAAAAGTGAAAAAAATGAAGGGAATTATTTATCGACTTAGGAGATTTGGAGTTTTGCGGGTGTTTGGTGGCTTCGTTTGGTAACTCGCGGGATTCTAAAACAACTTTTAGGTTATTATTATTGGGTAGACTCATATATATTATAGCCTGGACTGAAGGATTTTTTTTTTATTTTTATTTTTGTTGTTGGATAAGGAAATGGAAAAGGAAAGAATAGTGAAGGAGTTTTTTTTTCTTTTTTTTTTTTTGGGATAAGGAAATGGAAAAGGAAAGAAAAAAAAAGAAACTTTAATGAAAACTTTTGAAACAAGTCAAGTTGTGGTAGTTTATATTGATGATTACATTACATATTACCCTACCAACTAGGAGAGTTTCATCAAAGAAATGGATAGAGTTCTTGAAAATGTTGATCCAAATATTGATTTTGGGATCAAAAGTATCTAATGAGATCAAAGAATTTGAAATGAATTAGGTTTCTTGAAAATCTTAGTCCAAAGACTAAATCTTTCTTAAAATGGATTAGGTTTCTTGAAAATGTTGACTCAAAATTTGATTTATGGAATACAAACGGATAAAGAGATAACAAAATAAAAATGTGATTTCCACTATCCTGAAATGTTGATGTAATAAGCGTTAATAAATGAATAATGCTATTCAACCAACATAAAAAGGAAATTATCTACTCCATCCGACTAGTTTCGTGTTTGAATAACTTAAGACCCTTTTAGCAAGCAAATTATATTTTAACAGAGAAATAGATTTTTAAAAAATGATTTGTGGGAAGTTTGTGTAACACGAGTGGATTAAATTTCCTGAGATGTGTGAGTGTCACTAGTTGGAAAATATCTATTTTGAAATAGAATTTAATTTTCTAAGTAGGGCTAAGACTTCTAAAATTTATGGAAAGACTAATTGTAAGCGTGCAATCAATAATGATGTGACATTAATAAAAACCGATCTATTTGAGCAAAATTTTAACAAGACAATATTAAAGAACCGGGGGGAAAATCGAGATTCAAGTTATTATATAAATTATACTACTTAATCGTGATTATGTAGCAAAAATATCTCCCACAAGATGTATGACGGGATTATACACACAGATGCTCTTCCGATCTTATTGGAGAAACCTAAACACGGTTGGTCCTCTGTATGTGGGGTATACTAATTGTCTCAATAATCTCTCGAAATGTGTGCATATACATATGACGGAAGATCATTACTAATGAGAGGCCTAAAGAATTGATTTCGGATTTGATTTTTTTTTTCATTCTTTTTAATATAAATAAATTATACTATGAGTTCCTCCTATGCGCCTATAGGGGAGAGTCACCAATGATAAACAAGTTACTTAGAACAATATTATTTATCTGTTCTCCAATTTAATTGATATCACTACGTTAGAGAATTAGTAGATATGCACAAATACATGGGGTTCTTCATTTATTCAATTACCAATAAGAAAATTATAACTAGACTAAAAACCGGTCTCCCGTCTAAATAAACAACATTATTCAGTTAGGCTTTGCTCTTTGTAGCTAATCTTATCTTTTTAGGAAAAAAGATATTGTTGTGTGAAATGTGTTATGGAAAAGAGGAGAGAGATTATAGGGAATTGTGAAAAATTGAGAATATGTTGTTGGTGTGAGTTTGAATTGTTGAATTTTCTTGTAGTGAAAAAAATTGTAGAGAACAAGACGTAATAATAATAGTTTTAACCAGAAAAAGCGGGGCTAATTGGCATCATATAACCCAAATTTTCATCTTATTGTGCAATATAACCCTAACTTTTCAAACTTAGCAATTATAATATCAAATCTTACCTTTTTTGCGCAATATAACTTTTTTATTTTAAAAATACATTAATATCCTCAAATTCTAATTTAATTAATAATGTTAGTAGACAATAAATAAATATCATGAAAATTAAATTTTTGTTTTTTGAAATTTTTAAAATACCATCAACTCCCATGTAGTGATATGAAAAAAAAAAAAACTAATTCACCCCAAACTCAATAAGAGCTTGTCCTGAATGTAATAGTATTTTTAGGATACGCAAACTTGGGGAGTTAGATAGAACTAGGGTGTCTAGTCCTAATTTGCCTGTGACAATTCGTTTATTTATAATAAAAATGTAAAAAAAATGAAAAAAATTTAAAACTGAAAAATAATATACTAAATGAATCGATAGAAAAATTGAAAAGCCAATCCAAATAGCCCAACCCGCATTTCGATTTGGTCCACACCCGCATTAGTCGGATGACATGATGGATTAATCCATTCCATTGTTATCGTTAAATTCTCATGAATTTTCTTTTTTTTTTTAAAATGCAAGCAGATTATATTTTTTCTTATTTTTATTTGTTTTTTATTTACTAATTTTTAGTTCAATTAAAATTTAAGGGTTGAAAAAAATTTTGAGGTGTGTTATAGTCTTTTTAAGCTAGAAAGTTTAGATTGCGCAAAAAAAAAATGAGATTTAATGTTAGAATTGTCGAGTTTCAAAGGTTCCGGTTAGATTGCGCCAAGCACAAAAAAAAAAAAGGGCATTAACATGATACGTTGATTTTTTTTTTTTTTTTTAATCGAACCTCTAGAAACTTATAAAACATTAACATTACAAATATATATATTTCAGAAGTGGACAAACGGCTCACTTTCTCATGTTTTATATAACTGGAATCGGAGTTCTATCCAAGATTGCAAGATCTGCATTTTCCAGGTTGAGTTTGCAATTTTCTGGCATATGATGGCAATTATTTATAGACATATTCTCTATCATTTATTTTATATAACACAAAAGCATTGCCCTTAACAACTTGCATTGATATAATATAAGATCTAATTCGTGCTCAGAACGAATAAACTTTTTTCAATTGATTACTCAGATATATATCAAAATCGCAAGAATATAATAAGTGAAGTAATCTAACATCATGTGATTTGGTGAATAAGTTTTCTTTGAGATTCTTCAATATCAAAGTATGAAAGACATTAGTGAAGTGGCATGTGTTTTGGTCACAACTTAACCAGCAACAATCGATGAACATCATCTACTTAGAATTATTAGAATATTATAACGAGACTCTATTTAAGGGATCTATTAGTAATTTCATAGTCTCTTTTGAGAAAAATTGAAGCTGTATTGAATACTATTTAACTGAAAAGAAAAGTGAAAGCTGAACCGTACGACTTTAGTGTAGATGTATGTGTTTTAGTGTTAAAAGAAGAAAAGATATAAATAACATTTTGCTATTTGAATTGAGCAATAATAAAATGAACCAATAAATAAAGAATCATATACTCGATCCCAATACTCATTAGATCCACAAAACATCTCACGTGTCATTTTTGTCCATCATCTGCTATCATTTTTGTCACTTTCATTCATTTTAGCTGGATTCCAAAAGATGCAACTTTTTTTGAAAATGGAATAAGAAAAGCATTCTTTTTGTAATTTTTCAGTAGAGGTGTTTGGCTCACTTTCCACCCTTACCTTTAGAATACCGAAAAGGTTAAGAATATTTGATCACTAAACACTTTCAAAAGTAAGAATTCTTGTGCACCACATGTTACTCACATATCCATACACAATTTGTTTGGCTAAACTATTTTTGAGATTGGTTTGATGTATTATCTTCTTATAAGGTGATGATAGATTAGAAATACGAGAGTTATCTATCTTGACATCATAAGTAGTTTAGAAGAAAATGAGGTAACAAGGTAACCTTAAAAACGAATAAAACAAAGATTAGAACTATGTGTTTATGATATTGTGTTGGGTATCCACCTACATTTGTAGTGGATTGAGACCCAAACCCAACAAATTAATTGAATAAGGGTTGAAATAATTAATTTGGTTGATTGGAGATAACATTATAAGTATAAAATAAACGTAGGATTTTTCTTGCAATTATGGAAATTTGTCTTTAGACTCTGTAACGCCCCAAAATTCGGAACATTAAACATTGCTTACTAATAATAAAAAAATTTCGGAAAAATAAATTTGAAGTTTCTTTTGGTGGAAGACTTTAGTTTATTACAACTAAATAACACGTAGATCAAAATAAATATCCGGTTAAATATTCTTGAATAAGTTCCAAGTAGTAGTAATAATAATAATAATAATAATCTCGTTTGAATTTCAAATAAATTATTAATTATTCTCATTTTCGCCACTTGTCACCCCGTCGCCGGTTTCAAAACCTGAAAAATCATTTTTGAAGAAAACGTGAGTATTATAAATAATACTCAGTAGACTCAGCGCATTTGATTGATTTATATCATGTAGGCACAAATAAACATGTAACAATGTAACTGGTCTGATCTGATCTTTATAGCAATGATTATTGAGAACAAGTATCGTATGATAAATGCAGATTATCAACTCTAATCTTAAATATGCACATAATAATAACACAATGCATAAAGCACGTGATTCAATATCACATATTCACATGTACAAACATAAGATAAATCAAATAAACACGCAATCTTTAGAAATCACTTATTTTAGAAAATAGAGTGTACCTTTCTTATTGAATTTGAGCTTAATGTGGAGAGGAAATCAAACTTCTAAATATCCGAGCGCCTCGTCTAGTCATAAGAAAAATTGAATTTAATTAGAAATTTAGAAATCTAACGGCTTATGCTAAAATAAAAACTTAAGGACTAATTTGAGAATCTGAAATAATTGAATTTAAAAAGTTGAGGGACTGATTTGGAGTATTTAGAAAAGTTACGGGCTGGGTTCATATGTCTGGATCTCTGAAGGGCTAACTTAAGTCAAATTAAAACTGAAAGGATAATAAACAAATCTTTTAAAAGTATATGGGCCGAAATAATCTCTGGATGAACTCAGAGGACCAACTTGCAATTATAATATATCAACCTAATTTATTTACAACCCCCAACCCCAACCCTAAATCAGACATTCCATTCTACAGAGAAAACAAAGAGGGTGTGAGACTCGGTGTGGGTCCAAGAATGGAAGATTTTCGACGGTTTTACGAGGTGGTTCTAGTCAATAATTGGTTGGAGAACATGACACTATTCTATACTACAAGTGTTGAAGGGAATTTTGGTTCGAACGAAGGGGAAAGCAGGTTTGGTCGTGGCTGATTTTTTGGAATTTCCCTGCTGATTTTTGAGTTTTCCGGCCAATTATTGGTTCAACACACAAGGTAAGGTCTTGCCTTCAAATTCTTGTTGAACTTTTGATGCTTTTGTGAAGTCTGAAGAGAGAGGCTTTTCTATTTTGGGTCGGCCATATACGAAGCTTGAAGGAGACAATTGTCGATGAAGGTTGGTGCGTGGTTTACGGTGATGGCCAAAATAAGAATGATTGTGCTGAAATTTTGTCATGGAGTCACAGTGAATTACCAGAAATTCTAAAATGTAGAAGCCTTAATGAATTTTCATTGATTCTCAGATGCTTTTGATTTGCTGGGAATATTTTAGTGTGATTTTCTTTGAATTGGCTTTGCTGTTGTATGAAATAGGATTGAGAAGATTATGTGGCACGCCCCACTTCCAACACCTCTAACTTACTAGAAGTGTGACACGCGCTGACGATAAATTCTAACTAGAAGTCAGAATTTACCGTCAAGGCTCGTGTACATACTACTGATCCTAGAAAAATTTCGATAACATCTCCTTTATTTTATTAACAAAACCAACCTGTATCAATTCCCAACGCAACACATCAACATTCCACAAACTAATAATTCCTCATTATAAGCAACGTCATCTCATAAATCAAGCAATATACTAAACCAAGCATGATTCACCCAATTTTCAACTACATACTAATAATCTTATACATGTCAACCTAATAAATCATAGGATTAGCAAATCTCATAGCAATTCAATTTCATTACGTGGAGGTTCAATTCTCAAAATAGCAGGCTCGACCACAATGTGTTGCCCAAACTCTAATTGCTACCTGAAAAGAAAATCATTTATGAAAGCATATGAGCTAATTAGCCCAGTGAATGGAGTTTTATAAATAAACCATGCTTTGGAAAGTAGAAAAATAACTTTTACAAAATCTCGAATAAAACGTTCAAGTGCATTTGGGAATTTTCATGACTTAAATGTAAATTCAGCATAATATCAACATTTGTAAAATCATCACATGTTTGAAAATATCATGAATATCATTTCACTTCATGATCATCATAAAATTCGCTAGAAAACATTATAAAAATCTTTTCATTTCAAGTTCATCATAGAATTTTCCCCAAACAGTATCCAACATATTCTGATCATAATATCAAGTCATACGCGTGTAGACATCAGCTTGGGCCATAAGGTACATTATGACCCCTTTCGCCTTATATGGCACAACAACCAGCTTGAGTCATAGCTAGCAAACAGGCCCCTTCGCCTTGGCGGCGTATCATTTAGTCAGCTTGAACCATAGGTCCCTTCATCCGTAGGCGGCATATCATTTGGTCAGCTTGAGCCATATAGGCCACTTCGGTTATAGGCGGCATGTTCATGAACATAGGATACAACTTGGGGAACTTTCAAATCATGCATCATTTAAACTTCAAATAAATCATATCTTTCAAAGTCCTTAAACATTACATTCATCAATTTCATAAACTTTTCTAAAGAAAGTATCAACTTTTGTGAAATTCACAGAAATATATCATCATCGTAAAACATTACAAGTTCATGTGAAATCAAATATAATTCATCTTTCATTTAGAAGAAATGATGAAGAGGAAAATCTCCACTCACCGGCTAAGTAGCCATGTACGTGTAGCCCCTTTCGTGTTTCCTGTAGCATAACATAAAGAATCTTAAATTTCAATTCTTTTCTCATAATAATCTTGTCATTTAGATAATTTTATATTTTCATAACTTTCCAATCATTCCGTTTCTTGACTTCCCCTTTTTCCATTTACTTATTTCACGTCCTAACTTATTTAGTTGTTTACAATATAATTCATCAATCCCCTGTATTAACACATATTTACTCTTGGTATTTATATCCAATACTTTATGATAGCTCAATAAATTCTCATTTCCACTTAAAGTGGAAATTGATTCCATATCTTGCTAAGTCTTCCTTCTTTAAAGTCACTAATCATAATAGTTCATTTCTATCTTTGTATAGTTAAACTAATTTTTAACAATCACTTTAATATTCACATCTTTCTAACATGAGGTAAGGATAGAAAGACTTATATTTCCTTTAGGTTACAAGTCTTATATTTCTTTACCTGTATTTTCTTATTCTCACTTGTTTTTCTTTGTAACATATAACTAAAGTTCATCAATATGACATTCCCGTTGGATTACCAATTCTCTATTTCATTAATTTCTCAAAACTTCTTCATTTTCAATTTGACATATCCTTTTTATATAATTTTTTATAGACTTTATTACATCTTATAAATTGTAGTAATATCACATATTAAAATCTTAAATATCTACTAAAATAATAAAACTAACCCTTCACCTTTAAACATGAATTTTTAAGCCTTTAATAAAATTTTCTACACTTGTTTTTAAATTTTAAGTCATTAATTACTTTCATTGAATCTCAACTTCACCAAATTTGACAATTGTATGCTATTATTCCATAAAATCATAATACCAACTTATGTATAAAAATTTCAACTTATTCCTTCATATAAAATTTCATCTTTTTTTTTTTAACACTAGCCAACTATAATTTCTTATACTAGCATCGTTAACCTCAAATTTCATAACCAACTAATGATGTCATGCCGTTAAAATTTATGTGTATTAAGCAAAACTACAACTTGTATTACATATTCATAAAAATTTCCATAAACATTAAGCAAAATTTCCATCTTAACTTACATAAACTAAAGTTTAAAGATACATAACACTTGTCTTTGATTTTTGTACACTTATTTTTCTTCTCAAGATTCCTCAATTTTTTTTTTTTTTTGCTCAAGACTTGGCAGAAAGTTTTAGGTCCCTGTGCTTCCTTCTTGTTTCATTTCATTTCCTTTTTTTTTTTTTTTTTAACTTTACTTCATTCTACAACTCATCATAGAATCCCATATTAAAGTCTCAATTGCCCATTCAAATAACAATTAACAACAATTCTTAACCTTTAAACAAAATTTCCACACTAGTTGATGCATGTATGTATATAGTTCTTAATGTATTCCATATTTAAAGTAGAATTCCTACCTTTTTAACTTATAGGAAGCAAATTATGCTTTAGTATAAATTTCACACAAAATTTCCATAAACTAAATGAAAATTTTACATCTTAAACTTTATAAATTAAATCTTAAAGACAACTAACACTTACTTGTTTGGGATTCTTGTATTCTTCCTCTTCTTGTCCCAAGTTCATCCATTTTCCCCTTCTTTTTTTTTCTCCTCCTTGCTTGAAGATGTCTCTTGAATCCCTCTCTTTATTCATCTCGGTCTTTCTCAAACCTCTCTCTATACTTTTTATGAAAATGGCCCAACTGAAGAGAATTTTCTAGACAATTAGGAAACTTTGCACCCAAAGTTCTTTAACTTCTTGCTTTGCTTCATTTAAGTCCTTAATTTCATTCCTCATTTCATTTAAACTACCAATTTATAATATACTTTCATATAAATCCCAAACTTATCTAAGTGATTAATGATAAACCCCAAAATTAAATTAATATATCTTAGTCCAATTTTGACCTTAACATGATTATTCCACCTTTGACTTTTATGGGTAAAGGTCGAGCTTGAAAATAGCGAAGCGGGTCGTCACATTACGCATTCTCCTAGCTCTTATAGATTGAAAAATGGCTCATGAGATTCCCAATTCATTGTTCGTTTCTTCCATGATCATTTGGTGTAATTGGAAGATTAAAATTCTTTAATTAATGGAATATAAATGTTTAAATAATGGGGAACGTTCAAATAATTCCCCGGGGAAGACGACTAATTATTGTGATGAGTAAAGGATCAATATTTGAAGGGCAAAAATTTCAGATATAACTTGATCCCAAGAAAGATGCTCGTTTAGGCTTAAATCGGTTCATACGGCCTTTAAAAGAAATTAATCTTGTGAAATAGAACCGGCTTAGAATTTAGTGGTCGGATTCGAGTTTATAAAATACTAAGATTGATCTCAAAAGAATTTGTACCATGATGATGTATTTGGCTTGAAGAAATTGAATTCGGTTTGAACTCGACTTCAAAGAAAAATCTTGAGTTACGATAATTTATTTGGAAAGTAGGACTAAATAAAATTTCGAGCTCTTTAAATTTGACTTAAACAAGAAATTATATTCTTGTAACTTGATTTAAATTGTTTAAGTTTTTTTTTCTAAAAGAATTACTACACGAAGACGACTAAATGAAAAGATTTTAGGTAAGACATAGTGACACGTTTACCAAAAAGTTTACTTTTAGTCAAATCTTCCTGGCCGCTACAGCCTCAAACAAGGCTCATTAGGGTTTAAGGATCCCCGAATCTCTATATATTGAGCTCCAAAGACACAATGTCAGAGTGCCTGAAGGAAGACGATGGACGTCTTGCAAACAAGAAGCCGTGCGCTAGAGAAGATGAATGTGTGGAGAAAAAGACCAAAATTAAACAACCAAAATGAGCTGAAGATATCAGCTGGTTGCGTACGTGATCAAACCACGATATCTCATCATTATGTGCTTTCATCGGTGTCAAATTTGGAAAGCATCTGTCCAACTCATTATTCTTCAAATCCAAAAGTCAAGATCAAGATCCAACGGTCCTTTTTGGAGAAATCATTATCAAAACAAAGAAGATTTTTTGTTGTGAGACTTTTCCATTTATTTTGAAGTGGTGTTCAAAGAATCTCATTTCTTGAGAAAAGTTGTGACTGGTATTGTTACTCCTGAAGCTTTGGCGTGTCTTTAGAATTATCTAGAATTATTTGGAAAGCATCTTTAGAATTGTACCCACTATATTGTTATAGTGGAAGATTGTTTGGAGTTGGGGTTGTGGACGTAGGCAAATTGCCGAACCACGTTAAATCTTTTGTTTATTTATTTTTCATGTTATTGTTTGGCTTTTTGCTCTATTTGTTTATCTCCTATTAGGTTCTCACAAGAGGGGGAATTAATATTCTGTTGTGATCGTCATATTGATGAATTTTCTCCCAACAAAGTGGAATCAGAGCCAGCTACTGTACTAAATTTATTCTTGTGCTAAACAATGAAGGTTAATGCAAATAGAGTGGTCACATTGAATGGTTTCAATTATTATATCTGGAAAGGAAAAATGGTGGATCTTCTTTATATGAAGAACTATTACTTTCCATTATTTGCTGAAGAAAAACCCATGGATAAAATTGATGAAGAATGAAACTTGCTTCATTGACAAGTTTGTGGTTATATCAGATAATGGGCGGATGATAATGCGTTGAACCATATCATTGAAGAATAGCATGCATAGAGTTTATGGACTAAGATCGAGCAACTATATGCTCGGAAGACCGGAAACAATAAGCTCTTCTTAATAAAGCAGATGATAGCTTTATGATATTGGAATGGAACTCGTTTAACTGATCACTAAATGCTTTTTCAGGTATCATTAATCAGTTGGCTACAATAGACATCAAGTTTGAAGGCGGGATCCAAGGATTATGGCTCCTTCGAACTTTGCCAAACTCTTAGGAAACATTAAGGATATCATTGTCTAACTCGGCTTAGAATGGCGTAATTTCCATGGACTTGACAAAAATTAGTATTTTGAATAAAAAGACGAGAAGAAAAGCAAATATAAATTCTTTACAATCAAATGCCTTGATTGTAGAAAGCTGGAGGAGAAGTCCAAACCGTAGTTCTAAGAACAAATGAAAAGGTTTGAGCAAGTCAAACAAATTCGCCAACATTGGGTACTATTATTGTAGCAAAAAAGGACACATGAAAAAGAATTGTCGACAGTTGAAAAAGGACAACAAAAATTACAAAGGAAAAGAAAAGATGTAAGATGATAAAGCCAATGGTGATTGAGTAGCGATAATTCTTGGTGAATTATACCTCATCTATAATTTTGATGATGTGAATTTAGCTAGTCATAATAATATCACCTAGGTAGTGGATGGTGGCGCTACCATTCATGTCCTCACAGAGAACATTTCACGTCCTACACTACGGGCAACTATAAAGTTGTGAATATGGGAAACGATGCCCTATCAAAAGTTGAAAGTGTTGGAGATGTTTGTTTAGAGAATGAGAACGACATGAAATTGCATCTAGGGTAAATCTAATTTCTATTGCTAGACTCAATGATGATGCATACTACAATATCTTTCGCGACGGAAAATCGAAACTTACCAAAGGTTCTATAGTAGTAGCAAGGGGTGAAAAACAACCATCATCACTATACATGTTCCATGCTAAACTCTCCAAAGACCAAATTAATACTGTGGAGAATGACGATACTATCAAGCTGTGGCATAAAAGGCTCGGTTATATGAGTGAAAAAAGAATAAGATTGCTAGCCAAAAAGAATGTCCTATCGGGGATAAAGCATACATAGTTAAAAAAATGTGATCACTGTATGGCAAGGAAGCAATCTAGAGTTAGCTTCAAATATCTCTCTTCATTATGCAACATGCATACTTAACTTAGTTCACTCTGACTTCTGCGGTCCTATTAAAACAAGGACACTTGGACATGCCATCTATTTTGTGACCTTCATTGATGATCATATAAGGAAGACGTGGTTCTTTACCTTGAAATCAAAGGATCAGGTTCTGGATATATTCAAGTAGTTTGAGGCTTTTGTTGAATGGGAAACTCGAAAGAAATTGAATTGTATCCAAAGTGACAATAGAGGTGAGTACTTAGGACCGTTTGAAGAATATTTCAGAAAACAAGGCATTCGACATCAGAAAACACCACCTAAGACTCCACAGTTGAATGGTATTGCTGAAAGAATGAACATAACTCTTGTGGAAAGAGTTAGATGGTTGCTTTCAGGTGCAAGCCTGCCGAATTACTTATGGGGCGAGACACTAAATACAGTGGTGCATTTGTTGAATATTTCACTATATGTTATGTTAGACTCAGATGTTCCAAACAAAGTTTGGCCAAGAAGAGACATACAAATGATCCCAAAGCAACAAAGAAAGGAATCGGCTACTCTTTTCTTACTTGCTTAGCTATAAAGATTGATCGGACGTCTTTCCTCTTCTCTTATGATCACCTGTGCATTTTTGGATGCAAGGCATTTGTGCATATTCCCAAAGACGAAAGAACGAAACTTGATTTCAAGACACGTCAGTGCATATTTGTAGGCTATGGTCATGATGATTTCCACTACCGGATGAAAGATCCTATTGAGAAGAAATTATTTAGAAACCGAGATGTTGTGTTTGTTGGAGATGAGACCATAGAGGATATTGACAGGACTGAGAAGCCAGTGCCAGATTCTTCTGATGATCTAGTTGATTTAGATCCAGTTCCTTTGATGCCAGTACTGGCTCAGACAAAACCCACAGGTACTGATGGGTAGATAATGCTACTCAACTTGAGATAGATGATGATACTCACAATTAATACCTATACTAGAGACTCCATTAGTAATTCCTCAAAGAAAGTCTACTAGAAACAAACAACCTTCCACTTGATATTCTTTTGATGAATACTTATTACTAACTGATGTAACGCCCAAAATTTAAGAAACTTGGGATGCTAACTGAACTTTAAAATTAACTTAAAGTGTGGAACTTATAACAAAATAATTAAATGAGAAAAATCTCATTAACGAATAACAAAAGAATCTTGTCCAAAAATAAGTGGAGTTTTAACAGTCAAATAAAGGAATAATCCGAAATCCTAGAAACATTTAATATAAATTCGAAGTTATGTTTCTAGCAACCTTCGTCCGTCGTCCCTCCACCGGCTCCAAAACCTGAAAGTGTTAGTTTGAAAGAATGAGTATAAAAAGTATACTCAGTAGACTCTAGCGTATATTAATCAATTCATATGATAAACATGACATGTAAACATGCAAATAATTCTTTTCTTTCTTGGAAGGATCTTGTCTTGTCTTGTCTTTGAGAACAGATATTCCCGTCCTTATGCATTAAAGCATATACACGTATCATAAAGAGATCTTAAGCATATATGCATTCTTTCTTAAGTATATAATAATATACAAACTTTCTTGTAATCACATATTTTCTCATAATATTTATCACGTAAATCAATTAATAATGCGCAATACTTTAAGAAAATATTTTATAAATTTAGAGTCTACTTTAAGCTTGTGAGTTGAGCAACCGTAGCAATAAATCTACTCATCTATTGATCTTCGCGCCTCGTCTAGCCAAAAAGAAATTAATTTGTCTTAGAATTATGAAAATAATTATTTATGAAAAGGAAATATAAACTTTGAGGACTCAATTAAAACTCTGAATTAGTTTAGGGCTGGGACCCGAAGGGTGTATACTAAACCTTAAGGAAGAATTCGTAAAAACAGAGAGTTGAATACCCAATTTAATAGAACTGAAAACGTTTGGGACTTAACAAACAAATCTGAAAACGTGAGGGCTAATCTTGGATTCTCTGAAACCTTGGGATCTAAGTGGAAAAATCCATTTAAATAAAACACCCCAATCCCACCGTGCTCCCAAAACGGCAAACCCAAAAAAATCAGAACAAGAGATAGAGTGCTCGGCTGGAGATTGAACTCGTGTGTGCTTGTGAAGTGTCTCGATGAAATCGCCGCCGGCGAATGGATTTTCAGTAAGAGGGTGGACCCTAATCGTGTTCCTAGGCTTTAGGTTGTGTGGACACGGCTGGGTGATGGGTTGGCAGTGGGTGTAAAGGGACAGGGGAGAGGAGTGTCGCGACGGGAAAGGTGTTCCGGCGAACCCACGGCTGCTGACGGCACTACCGTCAATGTGTGTTTTGTGCGTGTATATGTGTGTTACGTGTATGCATCTATCTTTATGTGAAAGTCGGATGTCGTGTGTGTGTTTGCAGTGAATGTATTTTGCTGGAAATTTGGTGCGTAAGGGAGATGGCTGGGGGCGTTAGATTCCCGGCCTGGCTGCGACCAACACGGCCCGTGGTGATACAGTGGTGACGTGGTGTGTATGCCTTATGTGCATCTATCTGTGTGTATGCATTTGTGTTTGCAAAGGGGAGAAGTAGACAAAGAAATAATACATGGATGCTTGACCGTACCAACTACGAGTTCGTGAATTTGCTATGGGTTATGCGTGGGACTTGTGAATTTGGCAGTGAAGTGTTTATAGTGTTGGAATCAAGGATTTCCTAGTTCGACCGGGAGTCGGAATCCAAGCGTATAGGAGTTTCATAGCTGTTGGAGTCGGCACGGGATAGGAGTCGAGTTTGTACTTAATCAAGAAATTGAGTTGATAGGGTATAGGAAATTGAATTCTTGTTTATGGTGGATTTGTAGTGCATCCCTAAGACGTCAGTCGAAGTAGAGAATTGGTGTAATTTGATGTGCTTTGAAAGAGCTCTAGATAAAGTACATTTATATAAATTATTAATTTAAAATAAGTTATTAATTAGAATAGTAGAATTATCTTGGAACTAATGTAATAATTGATATTAAAATATTTTCATGACTAGACGAGCGCGACTAACATAAGTGAGTAAGTAATTTAGGCAAGGTCGTAGCGACATATTTAATAAAGAAAATACAAAACTTTATTCTAAAATTTTCTAGTCGCTACATTTAAAGAACAAATGGTATACATAGTGAAATAAGATGAATATAGTTCACGTACGAGGTACAAGGTGAGATTAGTTGTTAAGGGATTCATTTAGAAAAAGGGTGTTGACTTTGATGAGATATTTTCTCTAGTTGTTAAAATGTCTTCTAATCGTGTGGTTCTTGGGTTGGCACTAGTGTTAACTTAGAAGTTAAACAGATAGATGTGAAAACAACCTTCCTTTATGGTGACTTAGAAGAATAAATCTACATGGAGCAGCCAGAGGGATTAGAAATAAAAGGAAAAAAGAATTATGTTTGCAAATTAAAGAAAAGTTTGTATGGCTTCAAGCAAGCGCCAAGACAATGGTACAAAAAGTTTGAATTAGTTTTGGGGGAGCAATGATTCAAGAAAACTACTTCTGACCATTGTGTATTCGTGCAAAGATTCTCTGATGATGACTTTATCATTCTTCTACTCTATATTGATGACATGTTGATTGTTGGTAAGAACTTCGAGGATTGAGAAGTTGAAGTAGCAATTGAGTAAGTCTTTTGCCATGAAAGACTTGGGGTAGCAAATCAGATCATTAGCATCCGTATCATTAGAGACAGAAATGCCAAAAGGTTATATTTGTCACAAGACAAGTATATTGAGAAGATACTTTGAAAGTTCAACAAGGATAGGAGTAAAGATGTTATGGTCGCATGTCGAATGCGCCAAAGTAATAAATATCTTACTCAATTAAAACTTAAAAAAATTTGTAGAAGCAAAGAGTAAAGGTCAAATCCACAGATAACGTTTGATAATTCAGAGTATTTCATGTCAACTAGGGAAAATGGGGGTTTTGTGAAATATTGACCAAAAACTAAAGAAAAGAATGAAACAATTAAAACACAAGTACAAGCGAGAAGATAAATACATGAATGTTAACTCCAGTTCTCGGTTTAGTTGTGCACTTTACATAAAAGATAGTAATCAATAGCAATGTCGTTTCTACTTTCTTACAAAACTATTAACTCTAGGCAACAATTAGATCTGCTACCTGAATTTTTCTTTAAGTATATCTAATCAAAATAAACTCTTCAATTAGACATAACTATTTGGACAACCTAGACTAAGATATCTAGATTTAAAACAACGATTTCATGAAAAATTAGGAAACTAAGTTAATCTAAGCAATAAATTCACAAGTTCAATCTATTTAGTTTAAGTTGTGTTATCCCTAATGATTAACAATCATTAGTTGTTACGATAATTAGGAGAAACAACAATTATGGATTAAATTCCCAAATCTAGCAATAGAAAACCAATTGTTCAACGTAGTAAACCTAAACTAGATCAAAAAATCAATATTCATAGACATGAAAAATAGAATAACATAATCAATTTCACAAAGGAGCAAGAAACAACATTACTGGAATTGATTAATTAAAAACAAGAAGTAGCAACATCTCTTTGAACCGGAGGAAGAAAGAAGTCAGCCTCGAGGGTTCACTCAGAAAAAATCTTCCTCCGAACTTGTCTTTGATGTAAAATAAATAATTCTATGAAGTTGTCTGAAGTTGTGTCTCTATTTCTAAAACTTGACCCTTTTATATAAGGTCTAAAAACTCTAAGAAAATGAGTAAAAATCGTGTACAAGTTTTACCATATATATTCTATATATATCTAAATCAAGAGTAGTCTAAACAAGTTTTCCCGCCCAAACCGCTGACGTCATGGTTGATGTCATATTTTGTTTTTTTATTATTTTATTCTTTGTATTTTAAAATGGCTAATTTGCTTCTATAGTATCTATATATCTATATATATCTAAATCAAGAGTAGTCTAAACAGGTTTTCCCGCCCAAATCGCTGACATCATAGCTGATGTCATATTTTATTTTTTATTATTTTATTCTTTTCTATTTTGAAATGGCTAATTTGCACAATTCAACCTTGACATTTCATCCTATTGTTTAATTTAATCTTAACCATTCAAATTTGACAATTTCAATATCAAACCTCTCATTAACTTAAAATATGTATTTATATTATATGATATTATATTATATTATATTATATTATATTATATTATATTATATTATATTAATCTAAATCAAGTATAGTTTCTACTTTATTTTCCACATTTTTTGGTACTGTAAACTAACTGATGACGTCATGTTTTGCTTATTTTTCCATGTTTTCCTTCCCATTTCCCAAAGAAACTCATAAAAATGGAATTTGTTCCATGAGTTTTATATTTTTCATAAAAAACAAATGCAATTAAACAAGCTGTAAGTTTGCGAAAAATGCATATAATGAGAAAGATTAGGGGGCCTATATTTCTTTACAAGGAAAATGGCTCGCCGAAATGTCGTCAATTGCAGTTGGTAGAGTTAAACACTTGACAAGTTTGTACTTGCACTATAACTTTAGAAGGCCATTGTGAACTTGGTTTGCCTCAATGATCTTTACTTAAATGTCAATAACTTTTTTAGGAAGATTTTGACATCATTCTCATTGGAAACACGCAAAGCTTACTAGGTTAATTTTTTTTATTTTTTTCTTAAAATTTTTTAATATTTTAGCATAATGAGTTGGAAATTGGAGACTTAAGAAGTTTTCTGCATTTAGATTTTTTTTGTCGAAAAATCGATCTATAATAAATTTCTTACAAGTATTTATTCTTTTTTCATACCAAGTTCCTTTTTTCGTAAGTTTGAGTTTCAAAATAACGTAAGATGGAAATTTCTGAAATTTCAAAGATATTTAGAATGCAAAGAGTCAATTTATAGTTCAAGTATGGGGTTTGACTAATGCAACATTAAAGATGTGGTGATATGTTTAATAAATAATGATATATACTCATTCCATGCAAGTTGATTGGTCCCATTGAATGTAAGAAAATATTTCCATTAATGAATTTATTGGTCTAATTGTTTCCGTTGATGCACATTCATATTTTATATTTTCAACTAATATGCAAATATTTACCACTCATTTTTAAAATTCCTATTGTTATATGTTTTTTTACGTTATTTATCTTTTATATTTTCAACTAATGTACAAATGTTTCTCATTCATTTTTCAAAATTCATATTGTTATATTTTTTAATATTGTTCTTCTCGTGTATCGCACGGGTGATATACTAGTAAAAAGAATACTAGAAAAACTAAGAAAAATAAAAAAGAATCTCGCGCGTGGACCAGTGCGGGTGCACCAATAGGCGCACTGCCTCTTCTGGCCAATTTTGCAATGCTGGTGCGGGCACACCAGCCTCTTTTGTTTTTTTTCTTTTTCGGTCCCTTATGTTTTGTTGCTCGAAGCTTTGGTCTCCGAGCTCTAAAATCCTTGTAAAGCACACTCGAACTTGAATCTTTTTAATTATTTCCTTCTTCCTATAACAAATAAACAAACTAAACATAAGTAAATATTTTAACATAACAAAATACACAATAAACTATTAGTATGGAGAAATTAAACAATCTAATAAAGCATATATCATGTTAGCTCTCCTATTCTTGATCACATCAAATTGAGTATTAGACGAAGTCTTTCAACAGATGAAACGAAGAAAGATATGAAAAAAGTTCCATATGCGTCTGTAGTAGGAAGCTTGATATATGCTGTGGTTTGTACAAGACCAGATATAGCATATGCAGTTGGCATTGTCAATCGATTTCTTACTAATCCAGGAAGGGAACATTGGAATGCAGTTAAATGGATCATGAGATACCTTCGTAACACTTCAAACTTGGAAGTGGAAAACCGGTGCTACTTAATTAGCTACACTGATGCAGACATGAGGGGAGTTGTTGACTCTCGTAAATCCACTTCTAGTTATTTGGTTACTTTCTCAAGTGGAGTATTGTCATCGCAATCAATAAATGTTGCAGAAATGTGTCATACTTTCTACTATAGAAGTAGAGTTCATTGTAGTAACTGAAGCTAGTAAAGAGTTGCAATTGACAAAAGGCTTTGTTAGAGAGTCTTGGTTTAAGCAGGATAAATATTTCTTGTTTTTTGACAATCAAGGTGCGATTCACTTCAGCAAGAATGCTGCATTTCATGCAAGATCGAAGCACACTGATGTACAACATCACTTTTAGAGATGCATTAAATTCTAAGTATTTAGAACTTGCGAAAATTCACATGGATCATAATGGTGCAGACATGATGACAAAATCTTTGTCAACCAAAAAGCTTGAAGTTTGTCATTCCAGTGCTAGGATGATAATGCCTTCCACTACATGGGACGGTAGGGGGAGATTTGTTAAGTATCTGCCTACATGTGTGGTGGATTGCAACACAAACCCAACAAGTTAATTGAATAGGGGTAGGAATTATTAATTTGGTTTATTGGAGATAGCATCGCAAGTATAAAATAAATGGAGAGGGTTTAAGGATCCCTGAATCTCTATATATAAGGAACCAAAGACATAATGTCAAAGTGTTTGAAGGAAGACAAGAGATGTCTTGCAAACAAGAAGCAGTGCACCAGAGAAGCCAGAGGCGTGGAGAAAAAGACTAAGATCAAGCAACCTAAATAAGTTGAAGATTTCAGCCATTTGAGTGCGTGATCAACTCCAAACGTTAGAGGAAATCAAGAGCAAGTTGAAGCCCAATTCATGCAAGTAGGCAGCATGGTCAGTGGTCGATCAAACATCGATATCTAATCATTCCAAGGATCGATCGGTGTGAAATTTGGGTAGCATCTTTTCAACTCATTTTTCTTCAAACCAGACGGTCAAGATCAAGATCTGACAGTCCTTTTTGGAGAAATCTTCATCAGAATAGAGATGATTTTTTGTTGTAAGACTTTTCCATTGATTTTGAAGTGATGTTCAAAGAATCTCCTTTCTTGAGAAAAGCTGTGATTTATATTGTTGCTCTTGACGCTTTGGTGTGTCTTTAGAATTATCTAGAGATTACTTATACCCATATTGTTATAGTGGAAGATTATTTGGAGTTGGAATTGTTAACGTAGGCAAATTATCGAACCACGTTAAATCTTGTGTTCATTTTTTCTTTCACGTTATTGTTTGGTTTTTTGCTCTATTTGTTTATCTATTATTAGTTTCTTACAAGAGGGATAATTAATATTCCGCTGTGATAGTCGTATTGACGAATTTTCTCCTAACATATTGTACGTTGATGTACCATTAAATCTAGACTGATTGATCCAATTAAATATCAAAAAATTACGGAAAGTGTGACCTTGATGAGTCTTAGCGCATATCAACTCGTGATTTGATCATTGAATTGGTTAGGTTGAAGAATTTCAAAATTATATCCAATTTCCTTAGGCAATTATTGGACAATAATAAATTTCTTAATACTATGTAATTAATATTGTCAACCATCCAATTACTCAAGTAGTCAGTAGGCACATGTTGAAGCAATGAAGCTTAAATGATAGGCTTTAGCGCAGCTCTAGTGAATTTGTGAACTCGAAAAAATTGTGTCACATCGATCAACATTGGAGGTTTCTTCTGTTTATCCTCCTATTGGCTTACTACATTAAAAATCATATTATTGTGGATTCCCTTTGTTTATGAATGGTCTTTTAACGGATTTTGTTAACTTCCGCTACCTTTATACCCTTAACTCATTAAATTAAAAACAAAAAAATAAAAATAAAAAATATAACAAAATAATATTAAAAAACCCCACGCCACACCAAATTTGTGCTGCCATAAATTAGCCATTGTGAGAGGAGGATCCCCCCTGGTGCTGCCAGAGTGCTACCATTTATATACCATTTTTCGTATACAAGTTGAATTATTCTTGTTATTGATCCAAAAGAAAAAAAAAACAAAAGAAAAGAATTTTTTGGTTTGAATGCGTTTGTCGTAACTACTTGCGCACCCGTGCGCTGCACGTGCATATTGGACTAACAAAATAAAATATATTGGAATACAAAAACATTAAAAAAATAGTGTTAGCCAACAATGCTACGTTATAAATCATTCGTTGAAAAAAACAATTAAATTCATTTTATTTTATAGCATGATCAACTACAAATGAAATTCATCAAACTGGTATGGTATTTCCAAAAGTAAATGCGGAAGCAGTTTAGAGTTTTTAAATAATTTCTTGAGAACATCTAACCCTTTTTTTTCTTTTTGAAAATGCAAGTTCTTGATTTAAAAAGATCTAAAGTCAACAAAATATACTGAAAGCTAAATGAAAATGTGTAAAATACTACGCTTCCAGATATCCAAATTTTGCTTCCAAAACTAATAGCGTAAGTACAGTGGTGGAGCCAGCAAAAAAAGTGGGTTGTGCCGGATCGAAGAAAAAATTTTCCCACCTAGTACACACGGCTTAATTACCTAATATATATAATTTTTTTTCCAAGCTAAAAATTTTTTCCCCCAATTTGGGCTGCGCCGCGGACCGGGGAGCACCCCTCCGGATCCGCCAGTGCCTAAGTAGAAAGTCTTCACTTCTTCTTTTCACCACCTCCAGCAGCCCTCGTCTTGCGGAGCACACCAGGCATCTCCTTTCTTTTCTTCTTTGCTCTTTTGTGAGTGCCCAACTTTCTTTTAGCAACCTTCAAAGCGCGTTTGTCCGTTTCTCATATGGGGCAAACCCAGCAACTTCCCTAATAAGGCTTCTTGCAAAATGTACTCTCTTGCTTGTTTTTTCTTGAACTGGGACGTTGCAAACTATGAGGTAGCACTAAGAATTTTTACATCATTTTCTTGAACTCGTCTTGTCGCAAACATCTTTGTCTGGATAACAATAGAATGACTCAGGGAGCTTAAGCAAAATGTTATCAAGTTTGTAAACTAATTTATCATGGTATTGAATATATTTTTAAAATGTTCTGTCACAATGTCCTCAGAGAGGACATGTTCATATGCCTTAAATGACTCTATAAGCTTTCTCGTACTATTTTCAGTGAATACTAATTGCTAGCTGAGAGAGACAATATATATATATGATACATACTATCACTGTTTGACAACTGCATACAAAATGACCAATAATAAACAACGCATACCATTTTCTAATAATAGACGGATAAAGAAATTAATGTTTTCTTAGTTATCATTTATGTCTGGCAATAAGAAGATATAGAAAAGCGATATGGTGATCTTACCACCAAAAATATGGAATGTCCTTAGCTTACAAAGGTGCATTAAAGCTTTAGAAGCATTCATGATGGACTCGGAGATAGAATCTTGCAGCCCAAATAGAGCTTCAAGTTTGGAATAGTCAATAGCTTTTAACAATTCTAAAATCAACGGACAATGTATTTCAAGTCATCTTTCCTCTGTTGGCAACTGTTGCGGTATGTTTTAGAGCATTTCTAATGTCGAGCGAAAAAACCTAAGGAAAAAAACCCAAAGTGAAAAACTGAAAGGGAAACAAGCTATTTGAAAAGAGGAAGGAAATATAGAGTGTGGATTCTTAATTTGGCCCCTGTTTTACATTTTTCTCTAAAAAGGTGATTATTCCCCTCTATTTCACCCAACATTATTTGGTTCTAGAGGAGAAAAACCCCAAAAATAAGATTATTCCCCCCCCTCACATTATTTGGTGGAAGTTAAACAAAGGTGAAGCATTAATATTACTCTTAGAACCGCTATTCTACTAGTGGCTTTCACCTCCTTTTCTAGACATGAAAATGTATTCCTTAATTTTCTTTCCTAATTTATTGCATCTATAGAATATAGATGCATTTACGCTAAATTGTTCTTGTGCAAAAAAGAACTGAATAAGAGAGATTAGGGGGCTTTGATGAATGGTAAATTTAACCCTTTTATTACTCTCTCCCTTTCTCTGAATATCCATACGATTTTTTCTTCCGCCTTTGTTTTGCCATAACCATACAACCAAACGTAACCGGGCGCAAAAATGCCAGTGACATCGAAATCGCACTAATAACAACCTACTGCAAACTGTTAACTTCAAAACTGACCGACTAACACAAAATTGATTCATTAATCTAGGAAAAATATAATAAAAGGTGAGATTTTGGAATATGTACGGGAAAATGCTAAAAACAGACGCCAGAACAACCACTAATTTTATGGGAAATTTTATTTTGCCAAAATATACATGTTATTATATATGTGTGTAACATATGACACACATCTAGACTATAAGTGTGAAATGCTTGTAGTTTAGATGTTTGACACATATGCACACATACATAATAATATGTATGTATATAGGCAAAATAAAATTGCTGCTACTTGTATTTATTATTTGTTAATCGTAAAAGAGGTTTTTCTCCAATACTCATAAAAAATGTATTGAATGCCTATCCGTCATCATCTCTTCTTCTATTACAATATCTTCCTTCGTCTCTTCTTACATCACAATCTTAGAATCATATCCACCGCATATCAATATACTAGTAATTACTGACTATGGGAAGGCTTTCTTCCTACTGACTAAAAATTGTTATATATAATTGTCTCTGTCTTCAAACTTTTTTGTTTTTTTTGCTAATTCCCTCCTTTGCTAATATTCTTCCCCCTCTCTATATTCCCTTGCGGCAGGAAACTACCGTATAATGATATATTATGTATAGATCAGAACTCTCTTGTAGACACTTCGCTGGGTTCCTAGACATTTTCTAGTTGAATTTTCACGCGACAAAGATATTTGTCAATAAGTCAACTGTTAACAGTTAACGTGCCCTAACCCGTCATCCCAAATTTATCCCATCTATACCGTATACGCTGCCTCAAATCCCCATCCCTCTCTTTTTCTGCAATTCGAAATTTCTCCGAGTTCATAATAATCAGTAATAGGCTTAGGGTTTAATTCTCTTCTGTTTTCCCTATTTTATTGAATTTGATTTGCACTCCCGATGGATAAATTCGATAGGCACAGAGGTGGAGATAGATTCAACAGCAGTGGCAATCAAGACTTCCAGAATTATGGAGATCGGAAGTCCCGCGGTCCTCCCGCCTCTCGGTTCTCCGACGGCGGTAGCGGTGGTGAAGAAGGGGGTCCAGTCAACTTCCATAACCAAAACCGTCATGAAGGTTACCGTGGTGGTGGAGGAAGGGGACGTACTAGCCCGGGAAATTATCAGGGCGGATTTTCGAGTGATGGCGGGAGGGAACATCACAGGCCTTTTGAAAGTCCCCCGAGCTACCCGCCTCCTGCGATCTGGCGACAGGGAATTTAGACCGTATGATGCTGGGGTCAATGGAGGATTTGGGCCAGTTGGCGGTGTCGGAGCTGGAGCACTTCGACCAATTGGTGGTGGTGGTGGTGGATTTAGGCCTGCGGGAGCTGGAGGGGGGTTTCGGCCAATGGGTGGAGAGATCG
>CAVNYN010223374.1:0-14781 GCA_963692815.1 Nyctanthes arbor-tristis | reverse complement strand
ATGAGTTTTCTTTTAGACTACAATTTTTCTACTTATACTCATTCTCATTTATTTTCTTTTATAATTATCTTAGATTTTATCCCATCTAAAATAAATTGTAATAACATCATATATTATAGTCTTAATTATCCACTAAAATAACATTAATTATTCACCTTTTAACACTAACTCTTGGTCATTAACAATTTCCACATTTACCATTAAATATTATGACATTCATTACTTACATAGTCATTCTAAACTTCACTAGATTTCTCAACTACCATGATATGATGCTATTAAATCATAATACCAACTTATGTATAAAATTTTAACTCATTTCTTCACTTAAAATTTTATATTAGTATTAGTTAGCCACCACCATTTCTTAATATAACACCAAGAAATTAAATTCCATAACTAAATATTGATTTAATGCCTACTAAAAGTAACAAATAACACTAATCATAAATCTTTAAACATTAGTTCTTTGGCTTAAATAAATTTTCACACTTATTATTAAATATTAAGTCATTAATTTCTTTCATTCATCCTTAACTTCACCCACTCTCTAAATTATTATGGTAACCATAACATTAACTTATATGAAAAGTTTCAATTTACATACTCTATCTAAAATTTCATCCATATAAACTTCATCTTTATCCTAGCTTCCATAATCCCTATAATAACATCATAAACTTTAAACTTTATAATCACAACATGATTTCATGCCTTTAAATTGTGTAGTATCAAAACAACAACCTAGTATTCTATATTCATAAAACTCCAATAAACCCTAACAACTCATATTCTTCAATTTATATAACCTCATAAATTTAAAGGCCAAGAAAGCTTACTTGTTTGTGCCTTGTATTTCTTTTCTCCCTTCTTATAAAGATTCTTTAAACTTTATTTATTTTTTTTTCTTCTTCTTCTTCAGAAACGTTCGCCCCCTTCTCTCTCCGTTTTTTTTTCCTTGCTTTGTGTCTTTGAATTTGGTTCATATAATATATATATGTGTGTGTGTGTGTGTGTGTGTGTGTGAATCATTTGGCCCAGCTAAGTCTCCCGAAAATTCTGGAAATTTTTCTTTTTTTTTTTATAACATAATTCTTTTTTCCACTTTAATCCTAAATTTTGTGTGCATATTAAATTTGGTCCTTATATTTTTAATCGACTTCGTAGAATTGATAATTAAAAGAATTGGAATGTCATAGTCCGCTAAAGCAAGTACTCCATAGGCTGAAGCTGTCTGGCAGGCTGATGAAATAGGCGGTCGAATTGGAATAGTATGACATACAGTATTATCATTGCCAAGCCATCAAAGGACAAGCTTTAGCCGACTTTGTTGCCAAATTCACACTCTCCATACAAGAAGAGAGTACGGACAACCGCCCTTGGAGATTATACGTAGACGGCTCATCAACAGAAAACCGGGCCAGGGCCGAAATTGTCCTCATCAACCCCGATCTTAAATATTATTGTCAGGCCTTACAGTTCGACTTTCATGCCACCAACAATGAGGCTGAGTATGAGGCGTTGATCGCAGGACTAGAAATGGCCCGAGATATGGGAGTTAGGTTTGTCGAAGCCATGAGTGACTCCCAGCTTATGGTAAATCAAATACGGGGGGTCTTTGAAGTCAAGGAAGATTCACTGGCACCCTACCACAAGGTGACCCTTGATGAACTGGTAAAATTTCACCAGGCCTAGAAAAATACGGTCTTTACTCAAAAAAAAATTAGAAAAATACGATCATAATTAATATTGCAGCCCAAATATTCCAATACGGTGAATTCTTCCGCATACCAGATAATAGTGTTAGGCCCCTTGCATCTTAAACCACCACTTTGATGTTAAGTTATTTATTTTATTTATTATTATTATTTTTTGAACTACAATAATACTATTATTATTATTATTCATCCGCCATTTTTTACATGTGACTTAAATAAATCAAATTGCAACACGAATGTGACTTTAAAGTTACACATGAGGGAATTCTTATACATGAAAATTAAAAAGTAACCTATTGAAAAGGCATATTTAAATTATTTTTTTTAAATAAAAAACGCCATTGGAACATTGGTTGGGTTTCAAGGCCTTAGCCTAAACTCCACGATTTTTTATTAATTAAAGAATGACACAAATATGATTTTTAAAAAGTCACATTCATGTTAAAAAGTCACATATATGTGACTTTATAATTAAAAAGTCACATATATGTGACTTACTATTATTATTATTATTATTATTTACACATCAGTTTTATATGTAATGCTATTTTTTAATGAAACAATAATACAAAATGTGAAATTTGACTTTTATATTTTTTGTATGACTTTTTAATTAAGTGTGATTTTAAAGTTATACTTGTGTTACTGTCTAACTAAGAAGTCACATATGAAAAAAAAGTCACATTTAATCAAAAAAATCACATTTTTCACAAAAAAAAAATTAAAAATAAAAAAAGCACATACAAAAGTTACATTCGTGTTACTATTGAGTTAAAAAGCCACAAATAGAAACAGTTTCCATTAATTTAAAAGTCACATTTTGTGTAACTATTTAGAAAAAGTCACACAAAAAATAACCGATTAATTAAAAAGTCACTAAAGTTGAAATGGCACGTTTATATAACTACTTTATTCAAAAGTTGCATACAAAATAATCGATTGATTAAAAATCAAATTAAATTAAAAAGTCACAAATAGAAATTGGAAATCACATTAAATTATAAAGTCACAAATAGAAATTGGAAGTCACATTTTTGTAAAGTTTAATAGAAGTCACATTTCTGTTACTAATTAATTAAAAAGTCACACCAAATAACCATATGTAACCAAAAAAGTCACACACATCATCATCGATTAATTTAAAAGTCACATTTAATTAAAAATCACATGTAAAAATAAAAAAACCATACTTAGAAATTTTTTCATAGTAATTACATTTTTCCTAAAAAGTCCATATATAAAAGCTGCATTAATTTGTGTTACTTTTAGATAGAAAAAGTCACATTTAGTTAAAAAATCAAATATAAAAAAAATAGACTTGATGAAAAAGTCACATATATAATAAGAAAAAGTCACAATATAACAGAAAGTCACATATAAGATAGAAAAATCACTCTCAATTAATTAAATACTCCCATATATAATAGAAAAGTCATACTTGATTAAAGAGTTACATATCATTAATATACTTTACTAATAGATTTTTTGGCAGGAAAATATATAGATTCCCAAAATTGACAAAATTTGGCATTCACAGAAATTACCCGAAACAAATTTTGAATAAATATTATTTCTAACCCTAGACTTATATTTTAAATAGTTTTGATTGTCTAAATATACATTTTATTTATTTATTTATTTTTTGAAAATAGTGGGTTTATTTGTACACACCCTCAAATTTTTCATTTCAAAGATAACGTGATAAAATTGAAGGAAAATACTATTTGTGTGTAATTATTCAGGTAATCTTTTATAAAATAGAGTAAATTCACAATTTTATCACGTGTACTGTGTGATTGGGGAAAAATAATTGAAAGATAAGATTGTAAATTTATCATATTTTATAAAATATTACTTGAATGATTACCTACAAAAAGCGAGATACAAAATTGAAAGATGTTTAAGATGCAATGGATGGGAAGAATTTTCCTTATTTAGTATCATCCTAAAGGAAATTATGAATACATAATTTGTGGATTTATTTTAATCTTAATAGAGTTTTGTGACAAAAACACAATTTAACACATCTTACTCCATTTTTTTTTTACAAGAGGAAGGGATGGGTAGATGTGGTTCGAACTTGGGACCTCCTGTTCAGAATGTGAAAACTTAATTACTGCAGTATTTATTTGAACCACATTTAACATATCTTACTAATGTAATCTGTCTTCAGTAAAAAAAAAAAAAAACACTAATGTAATATGTCCTTAATAAATATTTATCTATGTCGTTTGTAAGTTGTGTTCTTGCCAAAGAGCACCCTTACCAAGACAAAGTCTTGAGTTCGAGTTTATATTCCCCTCCCCGAACTTCCCCCAATCGTATTTTAAAATAAAACGATATTTATCTTTTTGAAAATTTAAATCCCATAATTATAGTGATATAGTGCACAATATATAGGATATATTACTAAATACAAGGGGACTAATTTACACATTGTGTAAAGGTTAGAGATATATAACTGCAATTGTTTCCTTTACCTTTTCCTTTTAAATGTTTGTGGAGAGCAAATAAATCGCTATTCTCTCTTGATTCTATATTTGAATTTTTCGGGCCATTTTCAAAATAAGAACACAGGTTGATCAAAAAATTAAGTAAAAAGAGTGTTTTCCTCATAGGAAAGCGAAAGGAGACCACATGAGGAGAAATTCAATTCTCTACTTGATCACGGAGAAATAATGTGACATGCATTATATTGTTGATGAAAGTATGCACAAGACCATAAACAAAAAGTGCTATTGAAATTCGTATCTCGAATACGATGAAACTATCGTAATTTAAAGACAAAATATAAGGATTTTATCCAAAAATCTTAACTTTTATATAGCTTTCTTTCGTTATTACAGATCAACTTTTAACGATTGTTATAACGCCACGTATGTAATTCTTTTTTATTTTATGGCTATAATAAGAAGACTCAAACTTTCTTTTTCTTGTTGATTTGAAATATTTCTTTATTTGGGTTGCGAATTGATGGAGTTGTTTAATTTGGTTCATTTTTGTGTCGGCAATGCCTTTTCAAACATATAATCTAGTGCATAACTTGGCATTTTTCATTGATTGAATTGTTCAATCAGTTGATTGAGTTGATTTGAGTTGTTTAATTAGGTACATAACTTGGCATTTACTAATTATAATCACTGAAAATGTTGGCCCAATTTTGTAAGGCTGGTAGCATTCCTTGAGCTTGAAAATTTATAGAATCATTAGGTCGCGCGAAAGAATTGTAGAAGCAAGTGCGAAAGAGATGCTTCAATGGTGAAAAGCAATCTTGATTTGATTACATATGCTAAAGTAATCTAGTCCATTATATTATTTTTTGACAATACGCATTAACTATTTCTGAAATGTGTCATAGCAATTTGTATTATCTATTCTTGATCATACTGATTTTCACTATTAGCATTAACCTTTTTTAGAATATCTGACAGAGACTCGCATTATAGAAATTTATCTTTATCCCGGACTTGAAACTTCATGCTTATCACTGCGCCACATTATCTAGTTTAAAACTTTTATTATGTGGACATAAGGAAACACTTTCCCCCCTCCCTCACTTGTAAAATGTCAATTCCAAAATTTTCTATGAATTCCAAAATTTTCTATGTTGGTTTTGGACGTATATGCTGAATGGCGATGTCGGCAAACCCCAATATGGTAGCATTTACTGATAAATAATTAACACACAAGACCCTATATGTCAATGCTCATTCTTTTCACACTTGATTAAATTAATGACAGGTTTATGTACCACAGTTTAATTATATCAATAGTCCCTAAACTTTAGCAGATTTTAGATTTATATCCTTAACATTTTATCACATTCTTTTCCGCCACCTTCTACAGTGTATCTTTAAATGATTAACAAAAATAAATAATCGCACTTAGCTATTTTTGTTATCTTGGTTGCAAATATATATACATATATATATCTTAACCAGTTTAATAAATTTAATTTCTTAACTACACTTTTCCAAGAAAAGCTTTATTGAATACATGATGTGTTAGTTAGTGCAAACTTGACGATAAAATTGTAATAAAAAAGTTAGGAACATAAACGTAATATTTGGTAAACGTGAAGGCTACATAATGCAATTAAAATATAGTGTGATTAGAGAAAAAGTGTAGTATCGATATATCTATCTATATATAAGGAAAATTTTCAAAAACCTCTTAAAGGTTTTCTAACAAAACTTCCCACCCAGCGTGGCATGTATAGATGCACGCAATGTGCATTTTATACAAGCCAAGTGTATCTTAAATACATGTGACGTGCATCTACACACGCTACGTGAAGTGGGAGGCTTGGTAATAAAACTTTCAGGAGGTTTTGAAAATAAACTCCCATATATAAAATGATGGATGATGGAAAATCTTTTAATTTTCTTTTTACCTTTACATATTTCTCTAACTCCTTGTTTGCCCCGTAACTTATTAAGTTTAAAAAAAAAACAAAAATAAAAAAATTTGTTTTTCAGCTAATCCACACTCCTGAGAAAAATAATTGTGTATATATATATATCATAACTAATTTAAAAATATGCAATATATATGTCGAATTGAAGGTCTCAACTTGAAATTTAATGTGTTAATTTGCAAAAAAAAAAAGTATTAATTATGAAAATACAGTTCAATATAAGTCTCAGAAGTGTGACGTAAAAATTTAAATTTTAATTGTTACATTTTGCACGAATAACCCAATCTTTTATACTTTGCTCAATTGAGTTCAAATTATATTTATAACTTCTTAATGTTCTGTCATTTACTCCCCACAATTTATTTAATTAAATCATCTTTTTTCTTTTCAAATTAAAATTAAATAACGAGTCCCTCCAAAAGAAATTTACTATTTTTTATATTCAATGAAATTAAATCACCCGTAAACTACTTGTTAGCTGTTACTTGTCAAATATCACTTCTTTCTTCTTTAAAATATATATATCTTTATATATATATATATATATTATCCTAAATCAAGAGTAGTGAAGCCTTCTATTTCCCGTCCATTTTTAACCCACATCAGCATGACGTCATCTATACCTATTTTGGTCATTTTAGCCAATTTTATCCCGTTTTGTACTTAACAAAAAATAGAAATGTGTTTTTATCCTTTATTAGCCTTAAATTGAGTCCCGATAGATACTTAACTAAATTTCATACTTATTAAGGAAATTGCTTATTTTAGTTTTTCTCTATCATGTTTTCCCTTATTCTGAAATTTATTTATGTTAAAAATAATACGGTATTGGAAGAAAAAAAATCTCAATTTTTGGGTGAACTCTTCTTCAACCCTTGATTACTGCTATTTCTTACGTTGACATGTAGTTACCATAAACAGCAGAGAAAAGGTTTAAAGACAAATTTTATTTTCAAAAGTTTTAATTGATTTCAGAATTTAAGTAATTGTGATCTTTACAAAAAGAACACGTGTTTTTATCTTTTATTATCATTAAATTGAGCTCATACGGATACTTGATAAATTTGTACCTATTAAGAAAATTGATTATATTAGTTTTTTTCCATCATGCTTTCCCTTATTTCTAAATATTTTTATGTTAATAATAATATAGTATTGGAAGGAAAAAATCTCAATTTTTTTGTGAACACATCTAGCTTCTTCAACCGGTGATTTACGCTAATTTCATACGTTGATTTGTAGTTATGATATATAGAATTGAAAAATTTTAAAGGGAAATTTTTTTTAACGAATTTTTTCAAAATTTGTAATTGATTGTAGATTTTAATTAATTATTATGATATTTACAAAAAATATTATTATATGTTCTTGATCTTTTGCGGCTTTTTACTGTATTAAGGGCAATACACGTGATCAACATTTTATTTCCGTGCATCGCACAAGTGTTTAACTAAAATAGGATGTCAAACCCATTTGATCACTAACATTCATTTTTCTGGTGCCCAGCTAAATAAGAAAAGGATGACATCCATTGAAGCAATTCATGCATATGTTTAAGTTATAAATGTTCACAAATTTTTTTTTTAAAGTGGAAATATATTTTGGAATAATGATATTTGCAATACAAGCGGGGCACTTCAAATATGTGGACGTGATTAATTTGACCATATTCTATTTTTATATAGAAATGGTTTTTGAACACAAGCAACAGATGTACAAATATTGCGCATTCATTGTTTAACTTCCTGTATGTTATATTCTAGAATGTTGTTCTTCCCATGCATCACTTTCCATTTCGATAATTGCAATCTCTTTTATTCAAATCAAAGAGTAATTAGTAAATTATCTTCCTTTTTCTCATCTAAAGCTCCCTTCACATTATATATATGTTTTCTTAATAAATTTATTTTTTTCTTATCAATTATATAGACTACATGAATGAAGACCTTCTATGTGATGGCGGAAGTATGACTATTTGCAAGTGACTTTTATACATTTTTGTTTGAAACTTTAACCGATGTAGTCTATTAGATTATCATTTAGTAATTTATATTATATTACCATGCATGAGGTTGAAGGTTAATGGGTTCTCTATTGAAATGTTGATAGATTAAATTAAAAAATTCATGCTATTATTTGAATGACACATTAATAGAAGGGATGATAGGGAACATATGAGAGCGGATGATAAAAGTTCTTTTTTTTTCAAATTATGTGATTTGTCTATGGTTTGATAATAACTTAACCTTCATGTTTCTTTGATTGATCTTAACGGTTTGGTGGTTCATCAGTCAATTTTATATACACTCTGTTAATTTTCTTATACTGGCAAATTTTTTTCTAGACCTTTTGTGAAAGAAGATTAATTGACCAAATTATATCATACAATTCATATAGAACAATGGCTTTAGCCCTTGGGCCAAGCACTTCTGGTTGTACTTCTTTAAATTGCTATATAGTTTCAGCATAAAGACAGATGTGAATTTTGTCTCTAGCAAGATTTTTTTCTTTTCTTTTTTAGCTATTCGGTTTTATTTTGTTGATGTTCTAGCTTGATAATTATCTTATCATTTTGGGTATATTATTTGTTGTGTTTTGTGATCATCAACTTACATGGTGTATTTTTATCATTTCTTATTGATTTTGATATGCATAATATTATGGTAATCAGTCAAATTTGATATTTAACAATCTGTTCTATCTTTGATTGAAGTCATTGTTTTTTAATTTTTGTTTTTACATTCTAATTAATTTTATAGTTGATGTGTTTAATAATCTTATGCAACGTCCGTGCTTAATTACATTGAGTGTAATTATTCTATATAAATTTTTTCCACTTCTCTGAATATGTTGGTTGTCCGCTAGAGGATGTTAAATGTAAAAACGTTGTTCCTGTCATAGTAGATAGGTTCATAATTGGCAACAGTCTTATATAGTTTGTATCATTAACTTTTTTTTTTTAATTTTTTGCGCATTATAGAGAAACACATTTATAGCATCCCATATCTTATAATTGTTTTATTTGCACTTTTACTTCTATCAAGTGTGACTATATCAACTCATGTTATGAAGCACAAACAAAATTGTGGACACAAATTAATGGATGAAAACAAAGGATTTCATACAGTTGTGCATTGTAAATTGATTAGTTATATTGTATTGTTAAGTAATTCCTATCTTAGTTTGTGTGATTTGTACTATTTTGACAAGTATAATTTTTGATACTTTCACTCTACTCAATCATTGTGTAGATACACTTTCACAATTAATTTTGGATACTTTCACTCTGCTCAATCATTGCGTGGGTACACTTTCACAATTTGCATTGAAACATACACATGACGCTTATTAGCATTTCTATTTCTTACTGGTAAGATCTTCACGTATTGTCTACCCGTGCTTTGCACGCGTGCATATACTAGTGTGTGTGTGTGTATATATATATATATATATCTTATCCCATATTTATTATTTGTTCTTATATATATTCCCGATTTTATAGTACCAGACCAATATCATTTGTTCTTATATACACACACATATTCCCCAAAAAGAAAGAAACGGTACCATTTTTAGTTTCAAAAAATCACGAGTGGTTTGTTACCTTCTTAGGCATGTTGGTTCCTGATAAAAAGCTAAATACAAAGAGACGTATATATAATACTTGTACATAGAAAGCCATGTGCAATAAAGATAAAAAATTTAAATTTAAATTTCACAGGACGACTTTTTTTTTTTGTCATTATTTGAATTTAGAATTTAACTTCAATTGTAATAGGATCCCATTTAATTGGTTGGCTGACTGATCTTAAAGATTTAATGATAAAATTCATTTAGTTGGATGAACATGCTAATTTTCATGTTGGGGTCTCCCTTTATGGCATCATTTAGAGGGCACTTTATGATATTATTTGTTGACGTGAAGGGGAGCATGACAACTAAAACCCACCAGTAAGAGGTGAGTTATTTTTGTTTTTTTAAATGCAATTATAAATCTACATCCATGCATCTCGAATATTTTTAATTGATGATGAGATGTAACATTTTGTTTCAAACTCACAGGCTCTTTGTCAGAAATAATCTATATATATATATATAATAAAAGAAGGGTGGCTCTTCCCACTCATTTTTTGGCTCTGTAAAATTTCTAGCTTTATAAGATTTCTGGTTCTATAAGATTTCTGGCGATATAATTTAATTCCTATTTTTTTACTTTTTTAATCTTTTTTTCTTTGGGAAAATTATTACGCTAATTTATTAAATGATATTCACTTTTCTCTTTATTAACTCATATTCAATCATCAATTCATGGTAGTTTCTTTAGCCAATTATTTTGAATTAGGGATCTATCACTTATCAAATCTAACATTAAAATAAATTAAGAGTTCGATTTCAAAAAAGCAAATAGTAATCTTTATAATTCGAAAACACATGCATAGTACGTCTCTAAACGAATAAATTTATATAAATATGTAACCATATTGTAAATTTCAATTTTTAATGATTTTTGAAGACATTTTTATATGGTTATTATAGTGCAGTAATCAAATTTAATTTTTTAAAATTATAGTACTCCAATTTGCCGATTCTATAATTAATATAAATTGAAACTTTTTGATAATTTCCCATGGAATAAAAATTTCAGTTTATCGTTTTAAATATGGTCTTACTGTATTTGGAGTTAAATTATTTATTTGAGAGATGGATCGAATGTTGACAATTACACTGTAATAATTGTTCAAAAAATTATAAACATTTTACTTTAGTTGAATCACGTCAATTAATTTTTATTTATACATGCATAATTAATTGGTGCTATAATTTAAACAAGTGCTACATTGATTAGGTTTCTCACATTTTAGACAGGAAGTCTTAGGTTAAATCACACCTTCCCCTCTCCTCCTTTATACCTATTGTATCAAAAAAAGAATTAATTGGTGCAAAAAGTGTTACTAATAAATAAATTCAACTATAATAGAATGGTTATAAAAACCTATGTCTCATAATACTAATATGACTCAACTAGCTGTATTAATAATTTATATGAAATTTTTGTATAAAAATTCATTGACATTTGTTATTAGAGTAACTAGCTAATCTACCCGTGTGTTGCACAGGAAACACATATACATCTCTAAAATAAATTAAAATAAATAATTAATTAAATGATAAAAATAAAAGTGGTTTACGTTCATCAACTATAGCACTCAAACTAAAAATTAACTAAAAGAATAATATGTGCAACTGCTTTCAAAATTAATATTCTATGTTAATTGATCGATTGCTGGCAAATATATGTGTGTAATATATATAACTGCATGTATACTTACCTGATTAGGCGGCTTGAAGTTTACTTTGATTATTCAAATTTGAAAAGAAAGAAAAATTATGAATTTGATTGCTACACTAACCCAATTAAACACAACAAAAGAGATAATTAATAATATGATTGATACATTTACTTGGTGAATCAAAAGCTAAAGTATTTTTAAAGGTCAAAAGTTCCACCTCAACAACTAAAATATAATTAAAAATTACTATACAAAATTAAAATATGTAATAAAAAATCCTGAAAATTTGAAAAAAAAAAGATTAAGGTGAGCAGATAAATATATTATTAAAAATTATTATGCAAAATTAAAAAATTAACCCACCACTCAATTAGTATTATCTGATTATTATTAAGGTAAACGAAAATAAAAATAGAAAATAAATAAGATATCAATGATATCAACTTGAAATCATTATGACATTAGATTCATAATTTCCTTAGAATGCCAGCTTTAGGCGGGAAAGTTTTAACCCATCACTTAGTTACTATTATCTGATTATTATTAAGGTGAATGAAAATGAAAACAAAAAAATAAATGAGACATCATCGACATCAGCTTAACATCATCATGATATCATATTTCTAATTTTCTTAGAATGACAACTTTAAGAGGAAAAAATTTAACTCACTACTTAACTAATATTATAGATATATAGATATAGATTATTATTTGAGTGAACAAAAATAAAAACATAAAAATAAATTAAGATATCAGCGACATCAACTTGATATCATTATGACATCAGATTTTCAATTCTCTTAAAATGCCAGTTTTAGGCGAGAAAAGTTTAACACATCACTTAGTATTATTTGATTATTATTAGGGTAAACGACAATAAAAATAGGAAAATAAATGAGATATGAGATACATCAGCTTGACATCATCACGATATCATATTCTCAATTCACTTAGAATACCAGTCTTAGGCGGGAAAAATTTAACTTACCGCTTAGTGAGTATTATAAATATATATATATATATAGATATATAGAATATAATTAAAGTGAATGAAAATAAATACAGAAAAATAAATAAGATATCAGCGACATCAACTTGACATCATCATAATATCAGATTCCTAATTCTCTTAGAATACCAGTTTTAGGGGGGAAAATTTAATCCACCACTTAGTTAGTATTATAAATATATATATTATGTAGAGACATGTTTATCTGACATAAATAACTGATATTAGTTCATCTCCATTCTTTTATATCTAATGTAATATAAAAAAAAAAGAATTAGTTGATGCAAAAAATGTTACTGATAAATAAAACAAAATATGGTAGAATGATTATAAAAATTTATATCTATAATACTAATATATGAATCAACTGGCTGTATTAATAATTTATTAAATTTTTGTATAAAAATTCATTGACATTTGTTATTAGAGTAATTTTAGGTATACATATTTATCTTATATGAATAACTGATATTTGTTAGTTTACAAACATGAATTGGTTGTTTATATACAGATGGTGAATTTGAAGGCTCACAATCATCTAATATATGATTGATAGCTAAACATGTCACTTTTTTAAATCAGATAAATATGTCTCCTTAAAATTACTACAGTTATTATTACTTTTAAATCTTGTGCAACGCACGGGTGAGAATTCTAGTTCTATTTAAACAAAAAAAGAACAAAGAGAGTGACAAAATAGACATGTGGCCTATGTGATTGTTATTGATTTAAAAGTGATGTGATGTATTAAAAAATAAAATTATGACATGTATCAGTTTTGTTTAACTTTTTATATCCTCTTTTGTCCAAACAACATAACTCCTTTGTCAGTGGCATAGCATGTCGACAGTTTAGGGATGGCCTTGAAATGTACGGCTAAACTATTTATCTAATTTTTATTTTTTTCTTTTTTAATTTACAAAGTAAAAAAAATGAATTGTTTTGGGTCAAGAGTGGCCTAGGCCCAGGTGGGTCCCCTTGGCTAGGCCCTTGCCCTTTGTCATCCTCTAGATCGGAAGAGCACATATTGTCTTAATGGGTATTGATTATTTCCCTTATTTTTAAGAAGTGGGAATTAGTCAATACACATTTATTGACCTTCGTAATTAAAAAAAAATACTTATTTTTAACTTTTAATTGACAAATTACGAATGTTTGGTCATTTTATTTGGAAGAATAGGTCAGTGAAATTAATTACAATTAAGTGTGTAATAAGTATTTTTACAATTTATTTTCAATAACTACTCACAAAACCAAGATAGTCACAATTAAGAGTATTTTTCTAATTTTTTATTACAAATATAACAACTGACATATAAAAATTCCTTTTTAAAAGTGTAATGCTATTTATAACCACATGTGATCATCACTATATTTAAGTGACATTGAATTATAAATCTATTTAAATGTCCTGACATTTTTACTTGACTTGTTATTTAAGAATAGGGTAACTAAAATCTAACAGCCATTGATTTTCAGTTAAGAGTCATTGGAGACCGTGAAAGAAATATGTGTGGTGGGGGACATCCTCTTACTACATGAATGAAAAATATACATCACCGGTCTGGCCATAAAAATAAATCGAGTTTCGAGTTTAGAGTCTAATAACCAATTACAACAGGTCACGTAATCTGACACAGATGACGTGACTCCTTGTAATTGGTCGTCAGACTTTAAACTTTGAGTCTGATATATTTCTATATGAAATCTATATAGCAGTGTACTTGTTATTTCTGCCATTTTTAAATTGTCCCTTTAGTGCTAACCGCATACCAGAATCTATAAAAGACTTAAGAAGAAAGTTCTCTGGTCTCCCAATTCTCCAAAAGGAAAAACAAATAGTGGTGACATACTATGTCTACTTATATTTTATGAACAAATAAATAACTTTTTTTCCGTCCCAAGGACGCAGCTCAACTATTGGAACAATCGGCGCAAAATCTCGCTACTAGCGGCAGGTGGGGGTTCGACTCTTACTGGGTGCATAACATGATGAGTATCAGTTTGGAGTGAGATTCCTTGTGCGCAGTAGTGTACAGGTTGACGTTGAGAACTTGGGATTCAGTTGAGGTATATATCGTGATTTACCTCCTTCAGGGTTCTAGAGGCGAGTTCCTAGAGGCTCAGGATTGGTCTTGTGAAGTTGGAAAACCTAGTGTCAAAAAAAAATAATAATAATAATAATAAATAAATATATAACGTTTTCCACTTACAAGAAAAAGTATCAAATAACAAATTTATTTATAGTTAACCGCAAATTTTGGTACTTCTGAGTAAGACCCAACATGTACTAGTGATTTATGTCTACTATTCGTTATTTGGTCAGTATTTAGAAGTAGTGAAATT
>CAVNYN010223370.1:14503-44459 GCA_963692815.1 Nyctanthes arbor-tristis | reverse complement strand
AATAGGTATCCTGTTGATCCATTACTTCTTGAATGCCCCAATAGCTAAGAGATCATTCATAAGTAAAACATCAAGAGATAAGAATATGTAGAAATTAGGCAGGTTTACCTACTCAAATTAGTACAATATAATTAGTAAATATTGCGAGGAAAGTGAAAAATTTCCTTGTAATTGCTTGTTGATGGAACAATTTCAAACTCCGAATAGAAATCAACGGCAATTATCAACCTCTCACTGGCTAAATCAAATCAATATATTCATATTCACCTGTACAAAGTATACTGGAACAAAACCCGTTTTATCCTTTCCTAAATTTATTGTTTGCTCAAAGTTCTGTATTTTCATTAATGTAAAGTATTCAAAAAAACCAAAAAGGAAAAAGAAAAATCAGTAAATGAATTGTTCAGAGAAAATCAATACGCTTCAGGAATATATACTTGAATTGACTAGCAACAACATCAAAAGAAGATTAATTATGAACCAACCATAAAGTTGCTATCTCTTAATCTAGGAATCTATACTTCATTTAACCTAGCACTCTACAACTTCTCTTCTGTAAAGTCTACTCGAAAGATGGTTACCACGAAATGAACAATATGTAGCAAGCATCAGAGAAGATGAATTAAATCAAATTTTGCAGAGAAGCAATTTTAAGGTAAAGCTATTTATACTGTTTTTCTGAAGCACCTCTATCAACAATTTAGTGTACTGCAAAACAAATATGGCAAATAAAAAAAGAGAGAAATTAGATGATATAGACAACGATTTCGTACATACATTTCAACATAAGCCTATTAATATATAACTAATTGTCCTATTAGGACTTCTCCACATTGAGTGACCTCTACAGATAACTTGCAATATTCACCCATGTTTCCGGCAAAAAGGAAGGGGGAAGAGTGAGAGGGGGGAAGAGAGAGAGAGAGAGAGATTACAACATTTACAGATAACTACGAAGAATATGAAAAAATTTAGCCATTCTCTTGACTAAGACTAACTCTTTTCTGTGGTCTAACATGTTGGATTCCGCCAACATGTTTACAAAAAAATAGTGAGTAAGGTTCGGATAAGGGTAGTAGGTTGAGATCCCTAATTAATGGAAAAAAGATTGAAATTGAAAGTGACGAGTGTGAGCATTCGAAATGTCTCTTGCCATATAATTTATGTTCTTCAATCAATTTGAATGTGTTTTAGTTGTGAAGTTATTCCAATTGTTTAAGCAACTAGCATAGTTTACTTAATGAATGTGCAACTAACTACGCGATACACATACCGTGTTGCTTCTACTTTTTCATTGAGTGCTAGAAGTCATTTTGACTGTCCAAATAAGTTCAATTCACTGAAAATGGTCTCTACTCCTGAGAATGGGATACTTCTCGTTGGGTATTGTATGCAATTCTTATTCTTTTGTTAGATAGTGATTGAATTAGTTAGTTCCCATCCATCCCCGTTATGTTTGTTCTAATAGCTTTTGCATTCTCAATCATAGAAGTCTATGAAATTGACAATGGCTAGTGTGTTTATTTTTTCTAACATAAAAAGAGAACCGTGAAAATAGTAAGGCATAGGCAAAAATTATATAATTCCATTTTGCTCTTTGATTCAATGAATTACGCTGAAAGTTACAAAATTACATTATCAAACATGGTGTTTGATGAATATAATGAGAAGCCCTGAACACAATATATGGCATAAATGACTGGAACACAGAGGTAAAAACTGTCAGTTTGCATGAAATAGCAATCGATGCACTAACATCTTTGTCAACTAAAATGTATTCAGTACAGGTCTCAGTTCGCAGCCATGAAACTCAAAACAAAATATGGCAAATAGTGTCGGTAAAAATGACTTTCACAATTGGAGGACTAAAAAAATTATGAACCAAATGGTAAAAATGATTCTCACAATTGGAAGACCAAAAAAATTATGACCCAATTTTGATAGCAGAACACATGACTAAAACAAATCTTTATATATACACACACATATAACATAAAGAAGAGGTGAAATTTGGAAAACCTAATTGAAAATTAAAGAGGGAAAATTAGAAACTCAAAACAACATATGGCAGATAGTGTCGGTAAAAATGATTTTCACAATTGGAGGACCAAAAAAATTATGACGCAAATCTGAAAGCAGAACACACTACTAAAACAAATCTTTATATATATACACGCATATAACATAAAGAAGAGGTGAAATTCGGAAAATCTAATTGAAAATTATGGAGGGAAAAATTAGAAACTCAAAACAAAATATGGTAGATAGTGTTGGTAAAAATGATTTTCGCAATTGGAGGACCAAAAAAATTACGAACCAAATTCGAAAGCAGAACACACGACTAAAACCAATCTTTATATATATACACACATTACATAAAGAAGAGGTGAAATTCGGAAAAACCTAATTGAAAATTAAAGAGGGAAAAATTAAAAAAGAAAATATGAAAAACAAACCATTTTGAAATTTGATTAGAAATTGAGATCAGATTAAAGATAAGGAGGATTGAAAAATATTCGTACAGCGTATTGAGCTTACCCGTAACAGAGCCGTACTCCACCATATAACTTTCGAGAAAATTTGTTCCAATGATTCAAAGAAGATTTGATCGGATAAGATAAGGTTACCGATGTGAGAACGAATTCCTAGTAAGAAATCGGTTGAAGATTTTCAATTTGGGAGGAATTCTTTGAATTTACGTGTTCAAACGACCATCAAAATTAGGGCTTAGAATGATAGAGTTCAGAACAGCAACGAGATGTGAACTGAGAGAACAGAAATGTGTTTTGACTGGTAGAAGGCGCACATCCGAAAATGTGAACTTTTTAGGCGGGAAAAATGAGTTGGGCATTAGGGGAGACTAAATTTTTTTAATGCTAGTGCACACCCGTGCGTTGCACGGGAAAATTGTTTTAAAATGAATGAGTAAAAATAAAATAGAACATGCTAAGGCTTGTTTCAAAGAATGTAGATGATGGAAGTAACGAACCATTCAAATCACCTAAACTGAACTTGTCAAAAAATATTAATGACGGTAATGGGAAAATTTTCAAAAACTTCAAGAAGGTTTTGTAACAAAACTTTCAATATTGTGTGGCGCGTATGGATGTGCTTCACATGTATATCATCCGTGCTATGTGTATTTTAAATACACGTGGCGTGTATTCATACATACCATCTAAGATGATAGGTTTTGATATAAAATCTTTAGGAGGTTTTGGAAAGGGACTATATGGTAATGTAGCAAGAATTCAATAAAAAAATACAGTTGAAATAAAAATAAGAATGTTTGTCACTTAAATTAAAATAAACAATAAATATATTAAATGCAAACATAAGAGTTCCCATAAATAAAACATCCTATATAATATAAGCAAATGTGACTCGAGTAAATTATACTATAAGGTAAAATAAATGCAAGAATAGCAACACATGGGCAATGACACATTCTCCTTATTTGACAAGCTAAACTTATACATGCATGGCGGGGGAAATCACCAAAATCGTCATCATAAACATATAAATCAAAAGCAAACTAAATTCATGGATGATTATCGGATATCATCAAAATCGTCATCATTAACATGTAAATCAACAGCAAGCCAAAACACGAACATAGAAATAAAAAGCCAATATTATTCTATGAAAGTTTTAACATAGAAACAATAAAAGCCAACATTATTATACAAAAGTTCTAACATAGAAATAATAAAAAGTCAACATTATTCTACAAAATTCTAGAAATAAAAACGTCTTAAAAAATAAATCAGGAGCAAAGCTAGAGCATGAGCATAAATATAAATGAATGAGATATGTTTAAAAATTTAGAAACAACAAATATTGAGGAAGCTAATGAAATCAGAATATAATAAAAAGTCTTTTCTTATATAAAATTAACATCGCAACTCCTTTTATCCTAAATTGACGAACATACATCCTCTATAAGTATCATTTATCCTGGTTGAACGATTGCAAATAGAAGAAATAAAGCAACAATTGATGCGAATAATTTCCTCACAACATGCAAAAAAGTGTTCAACAATTAAAGTCAAGCATAACATCGTAGGTCAATAACACATCAATCTGGTTTGACAGACTAGATTTATGCTCTTATCTTTTGGGGAGGGGGTGAGGAGGATAAAACTAAATTTATGCTTGTTAGTAGTAAGTAATGGACAATGACATATCCACCTTATTTGACAAACTAAATTTATGCATCTTAATGAAAGAAATAAAGCAACTAATGACACGGACAATTGCTAACAAAAAAAATAAAAATAAAAATAACAATTAGATTGATTTATTTTATTATGAATCATTAATTATATAACATGTTATCTTTTGAGAAGCTATGGCCAAATTTATTTATAGAAGAAACACAAAAAAAAAAGGAAAAAAATACCATGGCTAGGAATTACTGGTGACAACCTAAATGAGTTAAAGAAAGAGCCAACATCAAGACCATATAGTAATCTCAATACGTGTTGGAAATACATGAGCAACATGAAAAGGAAAATAGGTCCACCTCAATGTAATTCATTTATGAAGAGATTCATCCACATTCACAGTCGAATTTATTGGTCTTGAAATTCTAAAAACTTTCCTTATCAACAATTCACTTCAACAAAGACCTTGTGAGATCAACTTGAAGAAACACTTCAACAGTTCTTTGTTCAAGTCCAGAATGATATGCCACTATTCATAGTATTCATTTGTCACTTTCATGCATGCAGTTATATTGAAAAAAGCAGAACAGATAGAAAAACGCAGAAAAGATAGAAAAAAGAAATCTTTACCGAAGAACATGGCAGTCTATTTATTTTTGCTCTAGTTTGCTTCTTATGACATGGTTTTTTGATTCTTATTCAAGGTGAGGAGGACTTGTGAAGGAAGAAATGTGTCAGGCTTATTGATGTGTCACCATCTCAACTCATCCAACATGAGATGTGTCACGCTTCAAAGGTACAAAGTAATAAGTTTAGGGGCCATTGTTGAAGAAAGAAGAAGAAAGCGACTAAAAAAATTATGCATCCAAATGGATATAGAGATTTCAAATACTAGAGTATTTGTAATTTCAATGAATCGATTTATATAAAATACAGAAGAGCAAAGGGTTCCATCTATATACAAGGAATTACCAAAACTTCAAAATAGGAAAAGATTAATTTTTCCTCACCAAATCGATTTGAAGATAAGGCCCAATGAATGCCTTGATAAAACATAGTGATAAAGTCCCGTCAATAGTCCAACTCCTTAAGGTCTCTGGATTCAATCAAGCTTGATGCAAAAATAGTAGTGGATACGGTCAAAGATCAAAAGGTTGATTCCAATGAATTCAGGCTTATTATTCAAGATTGTCAAGAGCTTAGCAAAGGTTTTCCTCATTTTGGATTCCAGTTTGTTCCAAGAAGAGTAGATGGAGTCGCATATTGTTCGGCTCACAAAGCACTTGATCACCAAAATCTATGTATTATGAGTGAAGTGCCGGTACGGCTTAAAGATGTCCTTTAACATGATGTATTGAATGTTTCTACTATGAATGAAAATTGAGCATTTTTCTTCAAAAAAAAAGGTCTCTAGGGTTCGAAATATTAATAGAAATCTCCCGTATAAAAGAATATCAGAACAACACACTCTGAGAGAAGATTTAGAAATCAATTTATAGCAAAAATAATAATCAAAGAGATACAATGAATATCGAAAGAGGAATAGTAGAATCTGAGAATGGAAACCTGTAGAAAAACACGGATGAAAGAAGAGCAAAAGTGGGAAAAAAAGAATAAATAAATTTACCAAAAATAAAACAAACAGAATAAGTAATTTGCTAGAAATAAAAACCTTCACTGCAGAAGACTAACCACGAGCTTTACCAAAGAGCAAATGAGCGGGAAAAAATACAAAGGGCACTTAAGTGCTCTTAAGTATTAATAGATAATAGAGATAATATAGATAGATTTTAGCTCATTATTTGTCTTTTAAAAGTTAAAACAAACTTTCTTTCTTTCCTAAAATTAAACATAAAGCACTAAACATGCTAATCATTCTTCTAATATGGGTTAATTGGCACTATCTACCCCTTTTTTCTCTATCTACCTTCAACCTTTCGTATTTCTGAATTTCTCATCCCTAACCTTTAGATAGTGCTAATTAGCCGTCTAATATGTTTATTCATTTCACAATCTCTAGCTAGTACTGAACATTTAAACACATATATAGCTATCTATCTTGAACTTGCTAACTTAAAAATCTTAACAGAGAAAACCAACTTGAAGACATCAAGTACTCCTCTCACCCAAAAAAAAAAAAAAAATTGAAGATATCAAGATGCTCGAATTTTACTAAGAACTATTTTTCATGTGTCGTACCTTCTAAATATTACATTGAATTTTAATTTTATTATTATTTTTAAGATGAGTAAATGTAGTGCTAGCTCTTTAATCATTCTTTTGTGCCTATACACACAGATGACATTATCATTATCATCAAAATAGGGTAATAATCAACATTTTGAATATATATACATGTGCCTCAATTAAGTCACATCCCACTTGGGTCCGAAATTCTATTTTGTGAGTTTTCCCGAGGAACCTCAAGGTACCAAATATTGTTTAAATTAAAGGTAACAAATCACTAGTGAGTTAAGGAACCAATATTGATTTGTAGAAAATTTATGTTGTAATAATATCTTTGTCGCAAGGATAATTAGTGTTTCACCCATAGCGATGCAGGAGAGAAAAAATATATAATTATACAACCTATAAGAAGTTGAGCAATTAATGGCCAACGAATTTACATCAACAAGACATTTAGAAAAGTGTCAAAAACATGTAATTATATTTAAACACTCCAAAACTAATTGTACTTATATTTAAACTTTTATTTAATTGTATGGAACTGGACATATATATCAAATTTATTTATTACAATTTAGTTTGTATTCAAACGGAATCATAATTTCTTAATAAAGTAGTATACAAGGGCGCGTAATGATCAGAAGGTGGTAAAAGAGAAGGGGTAGCCGAGACTTGACAACCCCTAATTAACCGAGATACTATTTTTTCTTCAAATTTTTCGGAAGCAGGGATGTATAGCCGCGGCGGAGTTACACCCCACCTGCGTCCCCGTTAGTATATATACAACATCAAACATATCATAATGAAACAAAAAAAAATGTTCGGGTGATCCCTATGGCAATTCTAGCGAGCACCCATTAGCAATTGCCATTTGAAAATCCAACACCTCAGTATCGAGAAGGAAACTGTGGAAACAAATCCATATTAGATGGAGAAACTAATGTTTGGGGTTTAAGAGACGAAACCCAAACCTTAACATAAAGTTCTATTCCACCAACTCTTTTCAAATGTTTCAGTATACTGCAATATCTTCAAAATTAATCAATATCTTGCCAAAAAAGAGAAACCACAACCACTTGATCACAATCACATATATAAACTTACTTCCGTCATCCGCTCTTTGAATTGTCTCACTCCCCCCATTTGTATAGCCCAGATTGATGAAAAGGATGATGAGCCAAAGCATATAGAAATTAAAGGAGTCTCGATTTGAAGCAGCAAGAATATCATGTGAACAAAAAGCCAATTAATTATAAATACTAATAATCTTTCAATATTATCTCCTTTTCCTAAGAAACGAAGAATAGCTAGCAGTGAGATAAATTCACCAACCAAAGAAAAACTCGTGAATTTTCAACATTATTCAAATGATCTCATTTTTTAATTTGATTCACACAACATCCATTTCATAATAATACATAGTACAGTTACATAAATTAATGTGTCATACACATTATTATTAGGAAAGACCAATAAAGAGTGAGGATTTTAATTTGTAAAGATACGATAAATCATGGAATCAATGATTTGTAGAGAACGTGCAGTTGCCGAACCTCTCCTACATTATAAGAAACGGCGGCCGCGGCATTCACCCCGTAATAATCATATCCTCTGCAAACATTTAATAAAAATCATTAACATTAGTGATACGGAAAATGGTTTTCTTAATTATAAACCTAATCTTTTTTTTTCTTTCCTTTTCTTTTCCGTCTTTTATATGAAACTAATAATGGTATGATGACATATAATAAGCTGTATATATTCAATTGAACACCCCCCCCCCCCCAAAACAAAAAAAAATAAAAAAAATAAAAAGCCCAAAAAAAAAATTCAATAAAATTATTAATAGATAAATAAAATAAAAGTTTAAAAAATTGCTTACCTCCTCGGGTAAGTTACTGATGACCAAAGCCGCACCACCAAAATCACAGGTCCCATTTCTCCTTCCATTCTTCTGATAATAACCGTTAAATGCATGGGTCGCATGGGCCAAAAGTGTGTTAGGCTTGTGGCGCTTACCACCCGGTTTAATTTGACGGCAGTCAACTCCCCCAGCTTCTCCACATGCATAACGTAGTCCTTCCCTCAATTTCTCTTCCCCCGCCTTCTCATTCGCCACACACCACGTCTTCCGGCCTCTCGCGGGTTGCGCCACCAACATACTCACACCGGTCAACCCCTGACGAGTCAACGGGATGTCATAGACTTTCTGTTGGTTCGGATAAAACAGCCCGTAGTTTTCCTCTGTCGTACCAGGCTTCTGGTTCTCGTTAAAGAGTGCAAATATATAGACGTTAAGAGGCGCATTGGGCTTCAAAGGAGTCCCACCGCCGGTTAGCACCCGGCGTACGAGGTTTCCGTTATACGAGGCAGCGTTTTTTAACGTGGCAATATCAGCCTCATTCCCGTCCCCCTTGGATGGCCAGCCAGTTTCAGTAACTACTACATTCACGTCGTTGATTCCAATGGTATTCATTGCCGCTAAAACGGAGTCAATTTGGGCCTCCAATAAACTCTTATAAACCAGATTGGTTTTCGGGTCTGTAACCCCAGAGTTATCTCGAAACAGAGCATAGTCTAAAGAAATGGTGTCCCTGTTACTCCTATAAGCGAAGTATGGGTAAGCATTCAGCATTAGGTAGGATTTTGTTTGTCTTAAGAAACTCAGGAATGGTTTCAGCACCGGTCCGATGAGGCTCGATTTGAACGCGCCGGCGGAGGGAGGATACGAGGTTCCTAGCACGTCGAGGGAAATAGGGGAGGAGACTTTGATGGAGTCGAGATTTTGCTTCACGAGGGATGCATGAATATTTTGTGCGGCGGGAACGATGAACTCGGTGTACTTGTAACCGAGGACTTCGTTCCCGACGGCAATGGCTTCGATGATGGTGTTGGGATGATAAGGGACGATATTGGACTGAAGCCATGAATCGGTGAAGGACTGGCTTCCGGCAGCCTTGGGGAGGTCCTCATTTTTAAGCCCGATGATGAGGGAGATGCCCGAGCCGGAGAATGCAGAGAGGACGGTGGCGTCAGAGTCAAATATCTTGGCCTTTGTGATACCTTGTGCTTTGAGGAGTTGTACCACGGCGGCTGGAGAAGGTAAGTTATCTGCTACGCGGCCGTAATTGATGCCGATGGATCCGGAATCTGAAAGAGTGGGATGGAGAGACTGGAAAAGGAAGATGAAGAAGAAGAGCACATGGAGAAGGCGGATATTGAATTCCATGGCCATTGGTTCAGTAAAGTGTTGAATGAGAAATAGAGAATCTGGGCTTCCAGATTTATACTGTTAAATTGGGGGAGGGAGGGGGAAAAGACCTTTTATGCCCGCCATTAAATTCTCGAGTCTTTTCATATCGCATTTTTTTTTCTCTTTCTATGGACGATATCTCGTCTAGTTGCGTTTAGGTTTAAAGTCTGAATTTGAAACTTTTAACGTTTTATGATTTTCGAAACAATGTTATTGATATGATTGGTAATACTGGAAAGGCCGGCACTAATAGCTAGGGCTTCCAACACACAAAATTCAACTGAATAATAAATATACATGTGCCGGGCTCCCTGCATACCTAGATAAAGCAATTGTTATGTTTGTACGAGATATATATAGGTACTCATGGGCGGCCTACCTCGTCTAAGAATATTTCTTCAATCAAATCATTTTCTTATTTAATTTTTGTGTATTAAAGGGAAAAAAGGATGAATCTCTTTAAAATTGAAGTATAAGAAGGCTCCCAATATATAGATGAGTATTTTCTTTGCACGTCAAGCTGGAGAACGATATTATTTTGCATCTTCTTATTTGTTTCACGTACTCTTTGGCTTTTCTAAATTATAATATTTGATCGGATAATTAGCGTTGTCTTTAAATATGGCTCCAGTTAGCAAAATATTTCTATTTTAAAATAAAATTAACTTTTGTGATGATCCATCAAATATTGGATGTGATTAGTTTAATATATAGGTTTTGTTTTAAAAGAAAAATAGTTTGCTAAAATGAATGGGACAATATTAAATTTTTTTAGTAGATTACAGCAATGTTGTATCAGTCTTTCTAAGAAGAGTTAACATTTCCCTTATGAAGTGGAAAAGTATCACACCACTCCATAAGAGAGATGTTAGTTCTCCTTATAATTTTTTAATATTGTATAAAAGCATATATAGATCCACATTTATGAGCGTGTTTTGAAAATTGAAAGGAAAGATGTGCTATACACAAGTGAACATTAACAATTGATTTATTATCACATTCGATATATATATATATATATATGTTAAATTAATCCATTAAATTCACTTAAATCTAAGTTGGTTTTATTTTTTAAAAGTTATTGGTCAACGATAAAAATATCACTCTGAATTTGGAGAGGAATTAGCACTAGAGTAAAAAATTCTTTTAATAATGCCACGAACACATTCATTGTACCACTAGTTTTAAATAGCTAATTAGCATTATCTACCCCTTAACAATTGGGTTCTTTGTGCTTTTCATCCATATCGTTTCTAACTTAATACTTACACTCTCAACTTCAACCTTTCTTGTGCGATCTACCATTTCCATCAATTGATGTTAGCTTGACCATTAAATAGTCAACTTTTTTTTAGTAAAAGACCAAAATACCCTAAAAATATTAAAACTTGAACTTTAGCTAATTAGGACTGTATATGATATATCTAGTATCTACCCCAAATGTTTAGATTTATTGTGCTTTTCGTACATATTGTTTTAATTATGGCGCTTAAACCATTAATTTCAAGTTTTCCTAGACAATTTACAACTTTCGTTGAAATCTTTTAGTATATCATCATTAGATGATCAACCTTTTTCCTAAATAACAAAGATACCCTTGAAATTTTGAGAGAATTGGGAATCAAAAGATAGAACAAAAAGTTATTCTTCTGAAGCCCCTCTTTTGTGTCATATTAAAACCAATACTAATAAAAAAATTCACATCAAATTGAAAGTTCAAAGAAGTGGAAGAGTAAAAAATAAACTAAAGCAAAAATGAAATTTGAATAATTTAATTGGTTTAAGTTGGAAATTAACTAAGTGAGATCTTCCCTAATTATAATATAATATAATATTAAAAAGAGGATTTGAAAATCCAAAAAACTGATATGTAATTTAATATTTTGAGGATATCTTGATCGTTTAGTAAACAAATTTCACCATTTAACGGTCAAACTAACATTAATTGGTGGAAGAGATAGATGATGCACGAAAGATTGAAATTAAAGGTGCATGTAGTGGTTAGGTTTGAAACGATAGAGACAAAAAGCGTACGAAACGCATACGTTAAGTGTAGATAGTACTAATTAGCCAGAAATGCTCTAACATCTACAAGGGGGTTAGTCTACTAATCTATATATTAATTAATCTACTTAATTTTAGGTATCTTTTGTAACGCGGTTTTCCCATTTTTTTTATTTGGTAAATTTTTCGGTAACTGTTCTTATTCTTTTTAACAAAAATTTTTGAGAAAGAACTCAGAAAAAACTTGAACATGTGACCATTGAGTTTAATGACTATATCTTAACTATTTTGCTAATTTGTTTTGTTTGTTAATCTTTTTCACTAATAAACTAAAATACCAAATCTGAAATGTCAATTATAAAACAAACTCTAATACATCATAATTCATTAATTCATCATCTCTATCGTGTGTTTTGGTATGTTTAATTTAATGTTATTTGAATTTTTTAATACATTTTATATATTTTTTTTGCATTAGTTAGTGTTACAAGGATTTTTTAAATTAGGCAGGTAATATGTATTTTTTTCATTATTGTATATACGCATGAAGGATTGTATGTAAGAATGTATATTGTCTTTTAAACGATCATGAACTTTAAGATTACAAAGTTCATCGATCTTATTGATTTAATTAATGTATATTTGTGTTTTTATATTTTCTACATGGTATAAATATTACAGATTTATATTTAACTATCTAATAATATATTTTAATAATTTTTTTTTGCAAGGTGGTTTAACTAGTAATGTTATAGAAAAGAATGCATTGCCATTGTTTTCTTTCTTAAATTCTACGGTTTTGTATCGTGAGAGAACAAAAAATCTAGTGGGACTCCAACCAGCTGGCCGGAGGAGCGTGGTCTCACCTCATGTTAGAGCCAAGTTAATACCCATCACGGGTCGAAGAAATTGAGTTTGAATATATTATATATATATATATATATACACAATAAGATTTTTGATTTTGCGCTGTAATCCCCGGGTACTTGAAAATGAAATGTAGTAATTAATGAATTAAATCCCCAGACTAACACCAATCCTTCTCCATACAATGTATGCATTCTGGATGTGTTCATTCCATGCATCAGAGTAAAACGCCATACAAATTCTCCGTCCCAGAGTTCCAGTCCAAGTGGCAAAAATCGTCTATTTATATGAACGGAGAGACCTTTGAAAGAGAGCACTTTACGGCATTGGCCGCCGATTGAGTTGAAAATGTCGAGTAATGAAGACCAGAAGCCTGGCTTTCATATCACTCTCATCATAATCCAGCACCAGGGCTCAGTTCAGTACTGTTCTATACTATATTTTCAATGCATTTTACGTACCATTTTCATTTTGATCAATCTAATCTTGATGTGATATTATTACAGGATGAAAATAAAGTATATTTCAGGATTAGAGAAGCACGAAACTGAAGGTGCTCTTGACAGGTTATTGTGACCAGCTTGCTGAGGATCCACTCGCTTTTGAGTTTCTATTCGATGGTGTTCGCGTCAATGGGGAGCAAACTCCCGATGAGGTCATCTTTCCGTCGTCGTCAAATTATTATTATTATTATTATTATATTTTTTTTTTTACATTTAAATTTAGTGCGCTGAAAGAGATTCCTTGTTATGTAATGTACAGATGAAAATGGAGGACTATGATGTGATAGATGCAATGCGGCACCAGATTGGAGGAGCTCTTGCTTAATTATTACTCCTCCTCAGCTATGATCATTTCAAGCTTGCTCGCTGATCAGATAACTATTAATTGTAATTATTATTACAATAATAAAACAATTGAAGTTATGCTAGCATATTTTGTGACATGGTCTTTCTTATCTAGTCGAATTCCATAGTTCGGATGTCAAACAGAATTTTGAATGCTACCAGTCGACCACCATATACAAAAAGAGCTTACAAAAAGACATTATTCTAAAAGGAAAAAAGAAAAAGTGATTCATGTATCTTTTACCTTTATAAAGCATTCAAAAATGAAATAATAGTCAATGAAAAATGTCGATTAATCCATGTGAAATAAGATGCTTATCTTGTCACAATTCCGTTGATACTATCAATTAATTTATTTGTTGAAATTGATATCTATATCCAACATGTGCTATAAATTTTGGTAAGTCCGGACAGGAGAAGATCATAACGCACATTTTGGTAGTTTTTCCACTATGTCATTGATAGAAACTCAAGTTTCGATCAAGCATTTAACTTTCCTATCACAAAAACTGAATGGTCTGATAAAATGATGTCTTTAGCCGAAAAATTGAGATTCTCAAATTATTTCGTGTGTCAAGTTATTGTAATTTATGATGTTTTTAGAACACAAACGACAATGAGTTCAATTTTGTGAAGCTACAAACTGTACACTCTTAAGAGCATGATTAACATGGAGTAAAAACTCATATTTGGGATTTCCCTACAATGCCAAATAGTGCAAGGGTATTAAAAAACTCATGCGTTTAGAGATTTTTGGGGTGGAAAAATGTAAAAGAGAGGCTAAAAGGGGTCAAATTTGACTCTTATTCTCACTTTCTTTGCTCTTTCTCTATTCAATTCCCGTAACACTGAACATGCTCTAAATAAGGGGATTACAACAACAAAGGTCATTTTCCCTCCTTGAACTATGTATAATATTGTTGACCAGTATCCATTGGAAAGTTGTTTCTCCTTTTGTAAAGACGGACCTCACGCAGAGCCCAAGAGCATCCCTCAAATAAATTTAACATGACAAATAAATCATATTTGTCCAACTCCAAATAAAGTAAGACCATATTTAAAATGACAAATTGAAATTTTAGCTCTGTAGGAAATTATCTAAAAGTTCCAATTTAATTATACAATCGCAAATATGAGTACTATAATAAAAAAAAATTACTTTGATTATTGCACTACAATGACCGTATAAAAATTCTTCAAAAATCATTAAAAATTGAAATTTACAATTAAGGTTATAGATTTTTAGAAATTTATTGATTTAGAGACTTGCTATGTATGTGTTTTACTTTAGATGTATTTATATATAATTGTGGTGATGGTTTCTTCTTCCCTTTTTGTATAATTAAAGAAATGATGATTCAAGAAACAGTAATTCAAATAATAAAGATTACTATGTGCTTTTTTGAAACAAAACAAATAATTTTGGAGCTTCAAAATTACGTCCAAGTGTGTACCAACCAAAAAAAAATCCAATCCAAATGAAATTATTAATTACAAAACATCGTGTAATTAGGTAGAGTAAGGTTTTGTATTAAGTGACAACATTAAAATCACGATGCTCAATTAGAAAAACACTAAGCTCAATCAAATTGTCAAAATTGAGATTGAATTAATGATACAAATCGCAGATAAGGTAAGCATTCCTTATAGATCTAATTATCCCAAAATTATGAAGCAAAAAAATGGTATATTAGAAGGTGACGTCAAAAATGACATCAAAAGATTAAGAAGCCAGATTTGTTAAAAAGCTAGACAAAAGGAGGGAAAAAATATACCCACCACATTACTCCTTTAATATATATATATATATTTTTTCTTTTAATCACTTTTCTCTCTTTTACATCATTTTTTCCTCACATTTCCCTCTTTGTATCTCGTGTAAGGTCTCAAAATACACTTTCATATCCATCTTCACCTATTCTACTATTATTTTGTCATTATTTTTTAATTTCATTCTATCTCTTTCATCTTTTTTGCTTTTCCCTTTATTTTTTCTCTACATAAATTTTCACTTATAATAACTATCTTTTCTCTATTTTTTTCCTCCAAATCACCAACAAACCACACGTTTCCTATTGGAGATGCTCTAACAAGTTGGGATTTGAGGCTTGGCTAGCTAAGGGGCCCAAATATTTATAAGACCTTCTACTAATTACACCGAAAATTTTCAAAAACCTCTCGAAGATTTTGTAACAATCTACCTCGTGTGGCGTGTACGAATGCATACTACATGTATTTCATTCATGCTATATGTATTTTAAATACACGTGATCATCGTACATCTATACACATCACATGAGACAGAATTTTTTGTTACAAAACTTCCCAGAAGTTTTGTAACGGGACTTCTGATTACACTCGTACTTTCAATGGGGTTAAGGGATCCTAAACACTATTTATGGGATCATAAATACTATTTATTTATGGTTGTCATTCCAATATATTTTTACAAGAACTTGCAATGTGGGATTGTGAAGTTAAGGTGAAATTCGCTACTGGGGACTATATTTTTACAAGATCTATATTATTTAATATAATAATATATAGCCTAAATCCAAATGTCAAGTCGAACTTAATTTTCAACTTCTCAATTCCCAAATTCAACGGATCTTTTATATGTAACATTAATTAATTAAAATACACTAATAATCATTATTTTTAATTATCACTAGATTTTTTTACCTGTGAAATACACGAATAGAGTTATAATGTATACTTATATCAAAATCGACGTGTGAGTGTAGACATCATGTCATAAATAAATCACAATATACGAGTTATATTGTATGAAATTATGAATTGATATGAGAATTACAATTCATCATAGAGTATTTGTAGTAAAATGTCTGAGTTTAAACTTCTGGTCTCTTCCAAACACGTTGTGCAACTTCACACATCCAACATATATAAAATTGTAATAATTAACAGTCAAATAATTAGATATGACAATTTGACACATGAACCCATAAAACCTGCCCCTAATAGGATAGACTCGCTACGCCTAATTGGGGAAAAAGACGGGTATAGGGCAACATTGTCTACCCCATCGTAGGTCTAGGGCACGTGCATGTCAGGTTAGACCGGTGACCCACCAAGCATTTCTTTTTTTATTTTTAATAAATTTAATTCTAAAAATGTGTAGAAATTATTAGAGATTGCGATTTGACCGATCGAACCATAAATTCATGGTAATTTATTTTTATTTTTTATTATATTATTTTTTTGAAAGAATTTTTCTATCGAATTGAAAGAATCATGTTATTATATTAGTTAATGTTGGGAACTTTAAAATTCTAAATAAAAGTTTTGTTTTATTTTACACTCATCAATTAATAAAGAGTTGCATATAACATTCTTTGAAAAGGTAAAAGATTCATGAGTTTTTTGTGGGTCATGGTAGCGTCCCATCCCATTCCCATCACCGACTTGTCTTGACCGCTCTATGAATTTATATATTTGAGGCGGGTTTGGGGTGACTTCAAGACTCATGGGACGAGTCCAGATGTGGCAAACTCGTACCATTACCATCTCTCCAAATAATCACATCATAGTCAACTATTGTAACTATGAGTTGAGCCCCTTACGCGTGTATTATACTGGAAGATTGATTTTCAAAAAAGTTCAATAACAATGAATAACAAAATATTGGACAAAGACGTATTATCGGATTTGCATAACAAAAAGAATAAATATATAGTTTTGATTTAGTATTTAATGCGTTAAATTAATATTTTATTTATACTATATTAATAGTTACTCACTTATGTACTCGATTAATGCTTTATTATATTTCACTTTTAAATCATCTAACTTATTTCATATTATTAGTTAACAGTCTAATAATACGTATTGGGCATGCACATCGATAGCATATAATAAAAAATTATAAAAACATGTAATTATATATAAATGCCAAAAAAAAAACAAGTGAACAAACTAAAATAAAAAACAAATATAAAAAACTAATAAACTAATATAAATTATTGAAAACTCATGATGAATATCCAAATAAGAAAAGTTTAAATTTTAAAGCTCGAAAATGAGACTTATAAATTTTCTATTTTTTTAATTTCATTTTAATGTAGGTGTTCCCTTTTTTGCATTATCTAGATTAATGAGTTAACTTTGCATTGACAAAACTTGTATATTGACAAAATTATACTAATTCTAAATTATTTTATATTCGGAAGATTTTCATTAAAAAATCTGATCATGGAGATCATTAGTGGCTGAGTTTTAATTTCTTTAACAAAAAACGGTTTTGTTTTTTATTTACAGATCTAAAGTTTTACTCATGGGAAGCAACAACGTAAAATTTTTGTAGATAGTAATTTAATAAAGTTTATCTAATTGGAATAATAATAAAGAACAACACTTAAAACGTAAACTGTCATGATTTTGAGAAAATTTAATTCAATTTTATGATTTCCATACAATCTATGACGTTAAATAATATTATATATATGGGAATTACTATGCTTTCATAAATTAAATGAATAAAATAAAAAATAAAACCAAATTGGGCACAATATGTAGAGGTAGTAATCTGGCTCAAATTATTGTGCAACATAAAGATAACCAGGCCCAAATCATTGTGCAATATCATGATGAGGTCATCAAAATTATGGGAGGAAAAATTGCAATTGAGAATCTAAATCCAATTAAAAACTCTTGTATTATATATTATTATATGATATATGATATGATGATATGCTAATTGTATTTTTCCAATTATTAGAAGCAGTAAGTAAGTTAAAGAGTCGGGGGTGCCCAAAAAAAAAAAAAAAAGAAAAAGAAACTACACATAGCAAGTATTTTTTAGAACAAAGATATATACTCTCTCTCACACATCTTTTAAAATGTATATTTTTACAAACCCGAAAGAATTTCCTAAATCTAGATTGTGGTCAGAAATAAACAATTTTGCGGTTGAAACTCAAATGCCCAAACCAGATCATTATAGGGGTCCAATTTCTAACCTTTACTTGTGGGTCTAATGACTTGGTCTGCTCACCTACCCGTCTCGGGTCAGCCCAGGTGGACACAAAAAGATGGGTCCCTATATGGTGGGGCCCACCACCATGCGTTACGAGGGTATACCCGAGGATGGGTTGGTGAGCAGCACTAGTCTAATGACCACAAGTCTCCAAATAATTGAGGTATACATGACTGTAGCGAAGTTGTGAAACATTCCAGTAAGTAAATTTACGGTGCTCATAGATAGACTATGGAGTTATATTTTCCTGCTCTTGCTAGCATCCATTGTACACAACACATAGTGAACTTTTGGTTGAAAATTTGACTAATCTGAAGACTTGGGGTCATTGGGTGCAATTTTAAAATAAGGACATGAACCTTGATAATTTTTAATATTTTCACATAAATATTGACTGGACCAAATTATCCTTATTTTTTATAATGAATAATATAGACAAATTAATTGTGAACTAATGGCCAAAGTAATAGAATATCTAATTTTGCATCAACAACGCTAGGCCTAGCGTCGGGTCGGTTTTGGCCCAGACCCGAGCTTGAGCCCGACTTAAAGTCAGTTTGGCAAAGTGCAAATTGTGGGCCGGTCAACCCGACCCAAGCCAACCCACAATGGGTCGGTTTGGCTGGGGTCGGGTTGTGGGTTGGGATTTTTTTTTTTTTTTTTTGCTTAAATGTTGGGCCAAATCTACACTATTCTCAGCCCATTTGTATTGTAGGCCCTAATTGACTAATTACTATAATGAGAGAAGGAATGAGAGATAAGAGATATGGGTTATGGCTGGGAAGTTGGAACATTAGGATTTCAAACAAAGTTCTATAGAGAGAGAAAGAGGAGCAGTGACCGTGGCAGTAGAGGCGTGGTGACAGTGGTAGACGCGTGGCAGTAGAGTATGACAACGGTGGCAGAGAACAACGGCAGCGATTTCAGACAAAGTTTTGTGGCTTGTTTTGGGTTATTAACAAGTTGAAAACTATTTCAAAAGCTCTAGAGAATTAGCTCTATTGTTGCTTGTTGATGTATAATGTATGAGTAGTACTTAGGGCTTCAATTTTGAATTAAGTATATGAATCTCATTCTAAATTGTTTTCTCTGAATCTGAACTCTGAAGCACAAACACATTAAAAAAAATAATAAGTTTAACCGGTTTAACTGAACTGGGTCCATCTGGTTCGGTTTTAACAGGGTTTAGCCGGCTAAATCTACGAACTGAATTAGATCGGACCAACTATGTTTGACTTTTACAAACCGCAAACCAACCCGTTGATGTCAAAAATTGAACCGAACCGCCCTAATCGGTCCGGTTCGATTCATTCGGTTTTTGGGTTATAGTGCCCACCACTAAACGACGCCAATTTTTAAAAGATTGGGATCGTTCTTGTCTAGACTAAAAGATTTAGGACAAAAGTGAAATGACACCAAAGATTAGAGACGTTTGGATAACTTACTCACTAAACAATCACGTGCAAAATAGTTTGATGAAGGAACAATAATAAGTAGTGCTATCTATCTAAATTAGAGAGTCTAGTTAACATTTTCACGTTGATGGATATATGAATGATTATAAATACAAGGTACATCCATAATTCAATATCATCAAATAAGAAAATGCCATCTAGAATGGAGAACAACATCTAGTCTAAATAAATAATATTATTTAATAATAATAGAAAAAGATTTTAATACTTGAAGAGTACCAAAATACCATACTCTTAACCAATAAAAAATTCACAAAGTGTTCAAAAACTAAATTAGGTTACATAAATTCACATAGATAATTTTATCAACATATTAGAGCAAGATTAATATTGGGAGAAAAATATCAAGGGAAAAAAAGCTAAAGGGAAAAAATTATTAGGAAAAAAGCTATTCTCAAATAATATTTAGGGGGAAAATCTAGTAATTATAGTATTAGATGATTTTTTTAATTTTTAAAACTTTTTTACAAATTATTATTCCATTGCTCTTTTTATCATATAATTGAGATTCAATTTTTTACAAAACATTATTTGTTTTAAAATTTATTATATATATTATTGAATGAAGATAGTGAGGAGGAAAAATGGTAAAAGAAGGATAAATACCCAATTCGTAACATCCCAAATTTTATGGACCAAAGGTCAAAGATATAATAGCTAAGTCAATGTCAAATTTAGACTAAGACGCATTAATTTAATTTTTGGGGTTACCACTTAAGCGATTAAATAAGTTTAGATTTATATGGAATCATATTATAAGTTTGGAGTTTAAATGAAGTAAAGTGTGAAGTTAGGGACAAACGCATAGTAAAACAAGAAATTAAGGGATTTTATGTGCAAATTTCCAACATTCTAGACATTTTTCTTGCAATTGGAGCTAAATCACACAAACACTCACACTAGAGAACCGAGAAAGAAAGAGGGACCGAGAGAGGGAGTCGGGAAGATGAGATCCAAGAAGGGGAAAAAAATGAGTGAAAGGAAAAGCTTGCCACGAAATTGTTGAGGTGGATTCTTCATCAACTTTGGCCTTTATGGTTTTACCTTGGTTCAAAAGATAAGTGAGCTTTAACTCTATATTATGTTTAATTTGAGATTTTGATATATGACTTGATTTAATGAATCCAAAAGGGGGGAAAATAATGAGTTAGTGGATATATGTTACAAGTAATTGAATTTCTTGAAGTACATGATGGTATGAGATTTTAAGGTTTAATCTTCTCCTTGGGTTAAGAAATTCTATGGAATGGAGTAGTAGGATTATGATTTAGCTTCTCTATAAGTTTAAATGGCATAAAATTATTTTTGGACATGAAAATTGTAACATCCCCAAAAAATTTAACCCCCAATTATGCTACGTGGTCATTAATTAGGAAACTATCGCTTGAATCACGTTAGAAGACTTCAAGATTTGCGGTCAATTAAAGATGGTAGTCCTTGATTGACATAAATAAAATTACGGGGACTTAATTACAAGGCGACACAAAGTATAAGAATTTCTCGAGCAATAAATGAATGATCCACATTGAATCACACATCCTCACAAGGTGTAAGGCATTAGGTTGTGCCACGTGTCGCAATGTCATTGGCGGAATTCAAATTTTATTAAAACTAACTCAATTCCAACTATTATAAAAAGGGTCTTTGGGTCCTCAAGTTCCCAAAAAGACCCCCAAACCATCCCCTTTCTCTCCCAAACCTCAAAATTCGTCCAACATGGCCAAAGGAATGAGAAAACCTATAAAAGATCACCAAAACCCCTATTTGTCTTTTGAAAAATGTCCCTTACCATATATAGAATGATTATAGTTTGAAAAATAACTTTAATTGAAAAATAACTTTAATTGAGGAATATCAAGGTTTTAATGACGTTTTTCTACTTGAGATTATTCGAAAAAGATTTGAGGTGAGTAACTATCACTTTGATTCCCTTTTAACATTGATGATGTTTTGAAATACTAAGCATGTATTTGATTAAAGCAATGAATATGGATTCTGATGTATTGAAAAGAAAGATTGATATATTGTATTTTGAATCACTAGTTGCTCTACCCGTTCTATATCTATTCTGCTCTACTCTGTTGCCACACTAAGAGTCATATAATAATACCGAGATGGGCAACGATTAGTGTGGTATCTGTTCTGTATCTGTATTAATCTGTCTTGAATTCCGGTATGGGTCAACCGGGATTCAAACTTAATTGTACATGGTCATGATTGAATTGATATGACTTTTGCACGTACCACAGGTAATAGTTTAACTAGCGATAGGGCCCATCTGTGCATTGAAAAGTTTTGTACATGGAATGATTTTCTGGAAAATAAATATTTTAAATAAAAAGTAAATCAAAGGGTTTTGTTACTCACTGGGTACTTTGTACTTATTCCGTTCTGACTACAATTTTTGTAGATAATTGAAGCTATAACATTTGAAAAATAAGGCAAGCCAGGAGTTGGATCGTACTCGTGAAATATAGTAGAGTTGTGCATATAGTGTAAATCTGCCTTTGAAGCTACTATGAATTTAATGGTTTCATGCCCACCTCTATAGTATATATGTTTTTACATCTTATAACATATAAGAAAATAGTGAGTTATAATCTTTATATTCATTTGAACTCTATTTTTCCTGTAAAAGTTTTCTAGTGACTTGGCGTATTTTAATAATCAATAAAATATATTTATAAAACTTCTTGTGTATTTTATATATTTTCTTGAGAAACATAGCTTTAATGTTTTCTTAAAAGTTTAACAGTTTGTTTGCTTATATAATTAGCTTTATATATTAAACTATGTAAGATAAAATAAATTGGATTGTTCTGCACGTTCCGTCTTCACTGTTTGAATTAAAGCTTCCGCTACAGAATTTATAAATTAACATAAGATATTCAAAAATATTAAAAAATCAGCGGGGGCGTGACAAAAATAAACAAGGCCTAGCATGAAAAGGTGTAAAGTTAGTATATGGAATTATAGTTAAGAAGGAAAAGTTGAAGTTGAAATTTGGAACAAATTATTCTTTGGGACTTTAAAGTGAATTACATAGTATTTTGCAAAATTAAATGAAGTTTTGGGTTAATTGGAAGAAGGAAAGACATGTATTCTTTAATAAAAAAGAAAGCACAAGAAGTTAATATTCAATGCTAGAAGACCAAGCATGTATGTATGAATTTAATAAAAGGACCTCAGTCAAGGAATTATTATATATGAAGTTTATGCCCTTCCAAATTTAGAAGGCCATAACTGATTGTATAAGTGGAATTTTAACAAGATACAAGTTGAAAAATGATCTTCTATGAGTCACCTATTATCCAAATTTGAATGACTTCATTTGGAGGTCGGTAGGGGTTTTTATGACATATTTTGGGAAAAGGGAAGGCGCAGACCCAAGAACAGATTTTGAGAGTGGAAGAATATTTTGGTGTTCACAACTTAGTTTTCTTCAGCTCGATTTTATATATGATGGACTTATATAAGTGTTCTACCTTATGGAAAAATTTCATAAACATATGATACCGTTATTGAGTATAAAATGGTTTTGAATGGGCATTGCCCAAACAGGGGAAAAACTTAACAATCATTGTTTAAAGAGTTGAACTAATTCTTAATTCTATAAGTGATGCACATGTTGGACGGAATAGTTTAGTTAAGTGTGGAAATGAAGAACTTGTGGGCATTTGAGACCTTAATAAGTGCTACTATGACAAATGGTAAGATGAAGTAATATAGAATGATAATATGAAATGAACAATCATGTATTTATTCGAGGATGAAGAAATCATGAAGTGTTAATAGAATATATGACTTGTGATCAAAAGGAGATTTCATATTGATAAATATAGTTGAACTAGAACATCTTTAATTGATAAATAAGCTAAAAAGAAGATAGTTAAGTGAGAAAAAATAAGTAAAAGAAATAAGTTACATGTCAGTAAAAGAATTGAGTTATACATGTGAATTGGGAAATAGAAATAAATTAAATGTTAAGTAGTATTTTCATATAATGTCACAGGAAATAATAAGGGTCAAAAAGAGGTGAAACACGAAAGGATGCTATTTAGCCGATGAGTGGAACTTTCCCTATTTTCTTGAAATAAAATTATTCTGTTTTGAAATTATATGATGATATGAATTTTATGATAAAGTGCCTTTATGAATTTCTTTGAAGATCTATTCTTTCATTTGAAAGGTTGATGAAATTGATGAATGAAATGTTTAATGATTTTCAAGTATATGATTTATTAGAAATTCAAATGATGAATGATTTATGCTTTGATTTCACGTAAGTTTGCTATGATGATCATGTATTTTCATGAAAGTTCACAAAATATGATACTTCTTTACAAAAGTTCATACAGATTTTTTTAAATGAAATGATGCTTCATGAATTTTAGAGAAATGCATGATTTGAAATGTGGTTTATGATGCATGAAAGCCCTCAAATTTGTATCTAATGTTATGAGTATACCGTCTGTGAGCGAAGGGGCCTATATGGCTCAAGCCGACCAAATGATATGCTGCCTACGGGTAAAGGTGTCTATGGTTCAAGCTGACCAAATGAACGCTGCCTAGGCAAAGGGGCCTATGCGCTAGCTATGGCTCAAGCTGGTTGTTGTGCCATATAGGGCGAAGGGGTCATAAGGTACTTATGGCCTAAGCTGACGGCTACGCACGTATGACTTGTTATTATGATCATGATATGTTGGATACTTTTTGAGGTGGATTTTATGATGACATTTAAAATGAAATGAATTTACATGATGTTTCTAGTATTTTTAATGATGCTACAAATGTTTTGATGTGAGTTGAATTATTCTTGACGATGGCATGATGATTATTAAATGAAATGACATTTATGATGCTCTCAAACATATAATACTTCTCTCAATGTTCATGTGCTACCGGAATTATATCTCAAACTATGAAAGTCCAAATGTTGGCTTGCACATTTATTTGAAATGTTACAAAAATTATATTTCGACTTTCTAAAGTATGTTTATTATAAAACTCCACTCAATAGGCTATTAGCTTATATGTTTCTCAATGATTTTTTTAGTAGGTAGCAATTAGAGTTTGGGCAACGCATTGTGATCGAGCCTGGTATTTCAAGGATTCGAGCCATTACATAAAATTTATTATAGGTTTTGTTGTTATTATGATTTATATACCTTGACACGGTTAATTTTATTAGTATGCATTGAGTATCTATTGAGAATCATACTTGGTTTTGTACATTACTCCACAAGTGAAGGGTTGTAAGTTGTAATAATGGGGATTCTTATGTTGTGAGACGTTAATGGGTTGATGTTAGGCGATTATACACGTTGGTATTGTTATTAAAATTAAATGAGATATTGCCAAAATTTTTCTAGGATAACTTGCATGTTCACGGGCCTTAGCGGTAAATTTTAGTTTTTAGTTGGAATTTATCATTGGCGCACGTCATACTTCAAGTAAGCTAGAGTCACTTGGGGTGAGGGTGTCACAATTTCCCTTTTAAAATAATTTTTCCCCCTTTCTTCTAGTATATTAATTGACTTTGTTGGTTTAAAAAAACGCAAATTAGGCTTGAGCTTTTTCTTTTCTTTTTTTTTTTTTAATTACAAGGGGACATAAGGGAGGAGGTTGGTGAGATTCAAACCTCAAATATCCCGATAAAGGGTTAAGCCCTTTACTATTTGAGCTACTCCTTGATCCCTAGGCATGAGCTTTTTCATCTAATATATAATGTACAGCAAGACTCTCAATTTGACTTGTGCTTTTGGATGGTTTGTTTCATCAAACAAGTGGTAAATGTCCTTTTCAGCACCTTCCGGAAATCTGGTCCGTGCGATTAGAATAAACGAATCGCAACCGTTCACACATCGCAGAATCCCGTTCACTCATCTTTGCTTCTTTTTAAAATACGCACAGGCGTAATTCAGGCAAGGTTGGCTAGGTCAGTCGAGCGGGCACGGGCATAAAGTTTTCATTTCAAACAGCGAATCGTCGGTGCTGAAGATGTCAACTCCGGGGCAGGAAGAAGACAAGAAGCCTGGCGATCAGTCGGGGCATATCAATTTGAAAGTTAAAGGCCAGGTCTCTCTCAATTTTCTTGATTGTCATTTTAGGTTTTTTTCCCTTTTAATTTTCTTGGTTTTAGGTTATATAATTTGGTTAATCGACTTCGAGGGATTCTTCTTCAGTTATTTTTATTTATTTATTTTGGTGGTTCATGCGTAGAAAAAAATTCTGGATTGGAATTCCCTGGTCTGCCTTTGGTTAAAGGTGTAAATTTACTATATTTAATATTTAGATCGTTGGATATGTCTGGGAATAAAGTGGAGAATTTTCTTTTTTTTTTTTTTTTTTTTTGTTTAGTCTCTTATTTTGTGAAGTACATATAACATTGGTTGGTTTTTTGTTCTTATGTTATGTTTCCTGTTATTAGAATTGCTGAATGTGTTCCCTTGAGTGACCAACTGTAGGTTATTCTGGTTCACTTCTCAAGCCTAATTTTGAGAACATGCCTAAGCTTTGTAGTTTCAGTTATAAGTAGGTCAATTATATTGAATATATCTGTGTTTCTAATGGTTAAGGCAGCCTATCCTCACATGCTGTCTTTGTCATTATTCTGATCACTATCAGGGAGAAGATGTGAAGTTCTGTTTTCATAGACCTTAGAAAATATCTGTTTTTGTTGCCCATTGTTTAATTTTTTATATAAGCTTGCATGCTTATTTATTGGTTTTGGATTACCAGTCCTGCTATAGATCCAAGATGGAACCAACCACATGATGTGGTGGAATACGATGTGGGACATGTGGCAGTAGGGGGGATGTTGGTTTTTTGTTAGGCTACGTCTATGTAACTGACCTTTGTCTTTGTACCTTTTTTGTGTGGTAATTATATGAGTACTGTTATGACTTATGAGCAGATTGATTTTGCTAGTCTGGATTCGCTATATGTGGGTGCAATATTTGCAAAAAAGTGTACATGGAAATTCATAATTTGGCTTCTGTTTATGTCAATGTTTCATTGGAAATTTCATTCAATTAGTTCAAGTAATCTATAATATTTTGATGTCAGTTTTTGAAATTGAAATTGTGATGTCAAACTTGCTGAATCATGGATATGCATTTACTTGTGAAATTTTGTATGACTGATGGCCATTTCATGTAGGATGGAAATGAAGTGCTTTTTAGGATCAAGAGAAGCACTCAGCTGAAGAAGCTGATGAATGCTTACTGTGAGCGTCAATCAGTTGATATCAGCTCAATTGCTTTTCTGTTTGATGGTCGTCGCTTGCGTGCAGAGCAGACTCCTGATGAGGTTTATATTATATTCTGTCTCAACTCTATCCTCCACCACACTTCCTAGGATATGGCTACATATGGGGTTTTCATACAGTATAGGCAATTCATCAGACCTCTATAACATACGATCGCTATTTCACTGTTGAACAAGGATGACTTTTTTAGACATACTGTCTCCATAACTCTTTGCAACTTGTTGGACTTGGTAATACTAGTTTAACAATAAACTTAATACGTAGAGAATTTTGTGGGTTGGCCAGACTTAAGGTCCACTGCTACTGTGTGAGCTTGCTTAATTTCCTCATCTGGAGGCTTTAAGTTGTATTTTTTTGTGAAGTAAAGTCTTAAAAGCCAACCCAGGAAAAGTTGAACAGATGAAGAAAAATAAGTCCCATTTTTTTCTTGAGCGGCATACATCTATAACTTGATCAAAAGTTTAATTCTGTTGAATATCTTTTTGCAGCTGGAAATGGAGGACGGGGATGAGATAGATGCTATGCTGCATCAGACTGGGGGTGTTGCTGCTTAGGATTATTAAAGCATTTGGAAAGCCCCTGGAGGCAGTTGTAATAGTACAAAATTACCTATAATTCTAGTTTGCTGTTGCTGATATCTTATTAGTAACGAACTTATTTCAGCATTTTGTCTTCCTTCAATTGCATTTGCTCTGGTTTCTCATGTCCTGTTTCTGAAGAAAATGCTATTTTCTTTCTGGCTCTTGTGGTGATTTTGGGACATTAGAAATAGAACACTGCTGTTTCTCTTGTTTTGTTGTAATGATCATAACTCCTTTAGTAAACCTCTTCCTCATGCCGTTTTATAGCGCAAAATCTGAAGCTCCTCCTATGATGCTTAATTTATTATTGCTAATGCTATTTGCTCAATTTTTCTAAGGGAACGACGATGGTTCCTTTAAGGAACTTACCCTACAAAAGAAAAGGGAAAAAAAAAGTTATTCTATTGGCGGTTTCTTGAAGCCATTGTTTCCGGAAAAAAATTGGTCAGACTACGGGAAAGGTAACTTGCGCAAAATATTCACTTTTCACCTTTTTTTTTTTTTTTATCAAATAATAACATAAAAATCTCATGTGCACCCGTTTGGTTGGCGCATAATGATGCAAAAAATAATGGCTTGAAAAATTGGATTTTTATGTTGATTGATATTGAGACACGGCTGAGAGAATATTTTGAGTGAGGTGATAAGTGGGAATGGAGCATATATATGAGTGCGAAACAGATAGTAATTAGCACGACAATCTTTTTTTTTTTTTTTGCTTGTGACTGTTTTGTTTCACATAATTAATTGCATCATTAGATTGAAGAAAATGTGTCTTGTTCTTTTTTCCCTAAATATAACAGATAGAGAAAAGAACAAATAAATTAAAAGCATTTGTAAAATTTGAAAAAATTCTGCCCAATCAGTGAACAACGTCACACTTTTCATCGTTCTACCTATTTTGTTAATCTCCGCATCAAATTCACTCCAATAGAACATTGATAAGCTCAAAAGTAGAAAGTGGAATAAAATAAGATAGAGAAATGAAAGTTGTCCAATCAATAAACTGATAAAAGTAAGCATTGAACTTTTGAACTTTGTTAATAGATAGCTTGTATAGCTTATACAATTATAAACTGGTGACTTCGCTTAGTGAACAAAGTAGTCATTTTCTCTATTTTTTCCCCCTTGAATTATAAGCTTACAAATTCCGCAACGTATACTCTCAAAATAGAAAGATGAATTGCGTCCCGCGGCGTCGTTTTAAATGTGGGCTATGACAACCGCTCCCATCCTTAAGATCAATCTGAGCCGTCAAAATCTGTACCAAACATAAAATACATCTATCTTCCTGACTTATATTTTTTCACTAATAGAACAAAATTCAATATCCATACTAATCACGTATCCTCAAATAAATTTAAAAAACCACATAATTTTTCCCATTTGGTTATGATATCTCCCCACTTTTCAACCACACATATCAAAAAACTAATTCCCTCCGACAAAAAAGCTAAAATTTTATCTACAAAGAACAATAAGGAAATGGGCGGTTATATCTACACCAGTATGTTTACTAATTGCACCACGTTTTTAATTATTCTTCCCAATTACAGATATAGTCACAATTAAAAGAAGGGTTATTTTCACTGTAGGTCTCTAACTTTTCAATTTTATATCAATTTTGTTCCCATTCTTTTTTTGGCCTACTAAGTCTCCAACCTTTAATTTATTATCCTATTACGTCCCCAATGTTACGTTTCGTCCCCAACTTTTCAGTTTTCACTATTAATCCTTATCAAAATGACTATTATACCTTTGATATTTTATTTCCACTATAGGTCCTCAACCCTTCAATTTCTATATAATTTTGTCCTCATTATTTTTTGAGCGCTTAGAAGCCTGATATTTTTTACTTTTTATCGTGTTATATCCCCATTAATATTTTCCATACGAAAATTTAATTTTTACTGTTAATATCTATTAAAATTTTCATTATATCATTAATTATTTAAATAAAAAATAATAAACAATATAAAATAAGAAATTCACAAACTCTGATATACTCAAACACAACTTAATGACAACAGTCAGAAATAATGATAACAGGAAAACTCGATGTATAATAATCTCAATGGATATCAAATCTGTGTCGAAGTAAATTATCGATCTATGTATAAATGTGGTAAATTAGGTCTAATTTCTTGATTATTTCAGATCATGTAATTAATACGGCTTGGGTAAATCTGCCTAGAATTGATTTTTGAATTATAAAAAAAAATGCCATAAAAATTTAATTTTAATTTAATTTACTGTCTCTCTTTTTTATTTTCACCTTAATTTGAACCATATTTGTTATATGTCTCAAT